>JAOVYV010000048.1:25811540-25821632 GCA_025674545.1 Hassar affinis
TAATAAAAAAAAATAAATAACTTTTCATAAACAATCGAATAACCAGAAAATACTGGCACAATTTACATTTGCAGTCCTGGTGTAATGTCATATCGGCATTACTATACATTAGACGGAGACACGCCCCCGTTTAAAGAGTGAAGTAAAGTAATGTGAGGGCTTTTAAACTTTACCTCTGCACACTGCGCGAGGGAACTTTAGGGGTCAAGTGGTTCATTAGGCCTGTCCCCTTTCCTTTGCCTTGTGTGCTGCTCTAATGCCATGCCTCATACACCGTGTGGATTCGATTTAATTAAGTGCCAAAAATTCAACGTTGCTTTAAAGCCAACAAGGGGGTTGATTTGAAGTTCTCGTTGCTGTTGCTACTAAGTGCATAAAGATAAATTTTGAACTAGATGCACGGGTTGGTTTCTTAGGCTAATTAACTAAGCTCAACCTAAACCAGTGTACTGTAAACCTAAAAATGCGCATGCGTTACCCTATGTTGAATTTAAAAATCATCCGAATAAACTAGGATTTAAATCTAATCAAATACCGAATTAATAAGGTAAAAATCTATCTGTAAAAATGGGGTAAATAATATTTTCTAATCCAACAGATTCAAGGTAAAACACGTATTATTATTATTATTATTATTATTATTATTATTATTATTATTATTATTATATTATATAATTTATACCTAGAAAGAGCACAACACAGTTCGTAGAATTTTTTTGTAGTTGACAAAAAAATGTTGATACTAAAAGGAATCGAGGAGGAGGCGAGAAGTTGTGTAAATTAGCCAATTAACCCAGCGCGGGTGTTAAAGGTGGGGATCTTTGAAAGTCTCGCCAACAGCCTAGGACGAACTTGTGTAATTGGATTAGAGGAGCTAATAAGCTAATTAAGTACAATTCAGAAATTGAAAAAAACCCCACAAATAAATAAATAAATAGTTACAGGCATATTTAGCATCAAATATTATTATTATTAAGAGTAATCAGGATTAGAAACGAATTCGATCATTTTAGACAACTCAGAATTCAAAAAGCATGATTATTTCATATGTGTCAGTCATGATGGTCATGATTATTAACTTGTGACGTCACTTTCCTGGACACAGGTAGGCTATGTAGATTTTTAATAATGATAGCCTATAGACGAGAATAAGTTCATAGAAAGTGAAATATACCCTAGATGTGCGAGATACAGATATAAAAAGAAAAAAGTTTAGTTTTGTGGGGTGCATGTGCTCCTCACTGTGCAAGTAAGGATATGCCAAATTTCCTCGGATAACCTACCTGACACTCAAATCAGAATTGCATCAGACCATGCAACTTATTTAGATGTGACTTAAATCAATGTACAGCTCTATAGATTTTGAAAATATAATAAGTGCAGGAAAACTTTCTTCACATTTTCCACTTTCGTTAAACGGATTTGGAAATATTTCTAAAGAGATAGATAGATAGATAGATAGATAGATAGATAGATAGATAGATAGATATATAGATAGATAGATAGATAGATAGATAGATAGATAGATAGATAGACTGAATTATCTGCAAGATATTTTTAGCCAAAATAAATACATTTATTAAAATAAATTACACCTCAAACCGTTCTGTTTCTCTGGTGTTGTTTTGGTAGATCATTTGGGAACCTAGAGGAAGTCATTGTGTAAAGGACCACTTATTTCTAACCTAATGCGCACTTCATACTTTTCAAGACATAAATCTGCTGGAGCATTATTGCCCAGTGTTGCTCCCAGTGGAGCCGCTAATACAATATGGTAATAGCTTCATGCACATACAAATCTCACTAAGCCACCTAGTTTAAAATGATTTCATGTTGCATTTCACTACATGCATTCGCAAAACATAGGCCAGGTAAAAGTTCAGTTGAGCCGCATGTCCGGCACGGTTCATACGCGACAAAAGCAGCCCGAATGAGCAAGAAACAATGAACGTGTCCTTTATGAAAAACCATTCTCTGGCTTCCACAAATTTTGACAGCATCCGACGGCACACATCTTCAGCCGTGGCGCCTGCGTCGGATCTTCTTTTATCAGAAAATCAGTGGGTGAGAAGGTGGAAGCTGTACAAAAGTATTCAAATCACACAGCAAGATCTCTGCTTCTCCAACGCGTGTTTATTTCATCTCCACCATGAAAAAGAACGCTGCCTCGCTTTAATTTCTCTCTAATTTATCAGCAATTGTGTGATCATGAGATACAATTTGCTGTAATGGGCAACACGCAAAATCTTGATGTACTAGCTCTCTTTGAGACTCCGAAACACTCGAGACATTTTGGAATAAACGGGAGGGAAATTCGGGCAGCCGCAGGTTTTAAAGGCGCTAAAGAAAAGCTGGGTGAGAAAATCAGCTTGGAGGAAGAGTGGGGGGAGATGCACCTGCTCATTAAAAAAAACTTTTACATTTTTTTATAATTTCCATAACTACAAAGAGTTCGCTTTTAAAACTGCATAGACAATAGAACTGTATTTTTTTGCTAGAAAGCTTAAAGAACGAAATAATTGTTAAACGCGCAAAAAACCGCAAAAAACAAACAAACAAAAAACAAAGTGCGTCATAAAAACAAACAACCGCCCAAAACAAAATATTCCGTATCTTAATTTAATATAGCCCATAGCCTACATATTTTCACACCATATTCAGGGAACAAATGATAAAATAATGGCGTTTTTTTAAATGAACACAAAAGTGTATAATTATGTATAATAATTTACAATTTATACTTAATTGCGGATGTATTGGAGTGCATTTTCTTCTAAAGACTTTGCCCTAACAGAAGTTTGTAATAATAAACAACAACAACAACAACAACAACAACAACAATAATAATAATAATAATAATAATAATAATAATAATAATAATAATAGGAAAAGGACAGAACGGAACAACAGACTGGAAGTTTAAACTGTGAAGTGAATAACTAACGTAACTAACAGGTACGTCAACACAGTAAAAATGTACAAGTTTGTGGAAACCTTTGGGAGGAATGTATGGAGTGTGATTAGCGTAACCCTTTCCTTTAGTTGACTTGAATCCTAGCAACAGCAGACAAAAGGACCCGTGGCTTTATAGTGAGCTTTAGGGGAAAGTTTCTCTGCTTTGATCTGCCTCTGTTTCAGTGTTTCACACACAGCCATGTCTGCCCAAAGGAAGCGGCACACAATGTCCCTCAGTTTCACAAGACCAAGGACTTGATGAGTCACCGACACACGGAGAGCCACCTTACTTCACAGGAAACGCGATGCTGATGTTGTCTTGGGCTGATTTAGATAAGACAAAATAAAAATGGCCCCGCAGAATGGCCAGTCAGTGAACGTCCCTTATACGTGGATGAATATCTGTAGAGCATCAACTAAATCTGGGATACAAAGAAAAGAAAAGTACAGCCCGTGTTTGCTGTTTGAATATCAATATCAATATATAGATATGTTCCAATACCTATAACAACCTATAACAACCTCCAATGAACATTGGTTTTTAGTATTCTAGCTTAGTAAAAATGAACATGTCGTTCAGTCAAGCTTCAACCATTCAACATTCAGGGTGAATCCAGTTCCCAAATTTCCACCTTGTCTAAACTTTATTGGCATTAATAAACACAAAAACCGAAATACTTTTTAAAATATAATACATAATCAGTATGTTGAATATATCTGCATGGGAAATCCAAAAGCTTATATTATATTCTGATGAAGCATGCTTTAACCCTGTCTGTATAGAGTACAATATGTTTTGCTGAAACACTCAAATGCAATGGCAACAAATTCTACGATTTTATTTTGACCCCTATAACCATTCAAACACGTTATGCACAACTCCAATCTGTCCAGGTCCACACGTTCTGCTTGGTTTCTTCGTGCTTTTTCTCAGATTGTGGGCCCATTGTAAGCCCTTCAAATCAAATTCAATACCCCTTAGCAGGAAACGCACAGCCTTGCGTGTTATAAAGCAGGAAGAAGAACTATACATAGAGAGAGAAAAATCTTGAAAGATCTTGAAAATGCAGGTAATTAACCCAATTAAACCACTTCCACAGAATTTCCTATGCTGCTGTGGATAAATCAGAGAGGCGCAACGACAACCCTAAAGCCCACCACAGTGTATTCCCGGCTTTGCTGAGGGACTGTGTGTGTGTGTGTGTGTGTGGACTTCTCTCAGTACCTCTATATGCAGTTATAAGAGATTATCCCTTACTTTTCCATATCTGTTATATCATATAGTTCTATGAGAAAAGTGCCCCGTGCTGGACAGCAGCGAGCTTCATTCACTACTCTTTATCCTCACTGCCTCTGAAATGAATCTAATTTCAATTATGTTATTTTTTTTCTTCCTAAATCGCCTCGGACTTAAGACGCCCCTTGTTCATGCCGTACACGATTGGGTTTATTGCAGGGGAATGAATTATCTGTGCTGAAATTAGTTTGTCACATATTGTCATTAGCAGCCTCATAAAACAATGCAGTCATTATTGGCAGATCCCCGGGCGAGAAATGAGCCCTGTCACACGGGCCCCATTGGCATTAATGAAAATATGCTAAGCGTTTCGTTTTAATTTCATTCTGCCGGTGGTTTCCATACACGCATTCTCTCCGGCGGATTTGGATCTGAGCTCATTTATGAAAGACATAACAGAGAATATAAAGTGATTAGAGTCGAGCTATAATTGAGTCAAGCCTTGCTGAGGTCCTAATCGCGTTAATTGTAATGAACTCTCTCTGGGAATACCAGTAAATGTATTTAAATAATTCCGCCTTGTGAGCTGAGGAGATTATGCTGCATTATTATATTAAGTAAGCATAATAGAAATGTCATGAATACACACACACACACACGCAGGCACGCACGCACACACACACACACACGTTGACAGACACGTCACGTGAATAAACGCCTGTGTGTGTATGTTAAGAAAAAGTATATGTGAAATTGGAAACTTCAAAGCTGTAGCATCCCAGGTGCCTCCCCATGAAGGAAGCTGAAGTGTGCCAAACCTGGCAGCAGTTTTAAGAAAATACCATTTGCAGACTAGAATATTAATATTCATTTTCCCTGAAATACATGTTATATGTATTTCTACAATGTAAAAAATCTTAGTAAATAATAGCAGCAATGTTTATTTTAATGTATAGCACACAAGGTGTAGGCCTGTAGCTTCAGTGAATGATCAGGCAAGGAAAAGATTTACATATGTGTTATAAAAGAAAGAAACGATTTTGCTACAGTATGTACAGTATGATCTGTCATATCAAAGATCAACAGTATGCTTTTTAATGTAGAAACCAAGTTAAATTTTAAAGAAAGGCCAGATAAGTACTAACTGCTGATCTCCAAGAGCTTAGAAGGATCCGAAGCCCGAATTGAGGTGTGGTTATGTTTCGTCTTCGTGTTGACGGACACAGAATAGGCATGGCAAGCAGGGCAAGGTTTCTGTAAGCTCTGTAAGATTTAAGACAGCTTTGGCAGAATCCTCAACCCAGGCATCTATCGCAGCTTACATTTCTACTTTAAACCCACTGGCTTGTTTGACTTATTGCCCAGCGTTCTGTCGGAGTAGCTCACTTACACAGCCACTTTGTCTCAGTGTGGGAAATAGTGCAGCGGCTGACAAGCCACCGGGCCACCTCCATCACTAATACACGATGGGAGTTTATTAAGTGAGACAGTGAGAAACAATGTAAAAACCATTAACAAATTAAAAATAAATGAGAGAAAGGCTAAAAGAAGTGGGTTGTGGGTGGGGTGGACGTGTGGGCCAAATGCCAGTGAGGCAGCTTACTGTCAGCCTTTTGGGCTGGTCACAGCAGTGGCCTCCATCTTTTTGTCTGCGTCTCTTGGCTGGCACCGAGCTGCAACCTGAAGTTCTCACCACAGACACGATCGATCATACCACATCCAGCTGAACCACTATGCCGAGGCCTTCATTACCATAGTGACCAACTGAACGATGAACCATTCAACCCCTCCACCCTGCTCTCATACTCCCACCCCTCTGGTCTGGTTTGCCAAGACCTCATCACCAGTGGGAGACAAAAGAGTGACAGAGACAAGAAATAACAGCGAAGTCCACAGGACCTATTTATGAGAAAAAAATTAAAGATTTATTTTGGAAGGTGCTTTCTTAACAAGAGGCAGGCTTGAGGGTTTGTATAAGGACAATGACAGCATGTTCTCCCAGTTCTTGGGCATGTTCAGGATAAAAAGCGAGCAATTCATAGGCTCGACGGATGGCGTCTGCTGCCCAGGAATCTCTGCAAGCCACAAGGCTGAAGCAACAAAGCAGTGCAAAATGTGGGAAACTGTGGCTATTTACTTACAACAAAGTGGACAAACACTATCCCCTGCAGTGTGTGTGTTTCTGAGAGAGAGAATGAGTGTAAGTGTGTCATGTTGCCACGCAGGTCAGCTTAGAGCTGATGCCTGTTTCAAGACGTATTCATACCCCCCACTTCAGCGGCTCAGAGTGCCCTCCTAAACAAAGGCCTGTGGTTTGGAGTGGGCCGCTGGCTCTCCTCTCACTGTGGGTTTAAGGACATTTATGGCGGCTCTTTGGCAAACGCTGCTTTGATGTGCTGTGGCCTGATTGAGCCTGGAGGAGCCTCAGGGCTGAATGGGGAAATAAGTGTTTGTTTGCCCTTTCCCCAGACACATCAAAAACCCTGGCCCGGGAGCTGACCTGAGGGAGGCAGGAATATATATACACACACAAACATACTCACACACAGGACACACTGTTGAGTTATACAGCAAGACCACAGATTTACACACACATTTATTTTCAAGTTTTTGCAACACCCATTTTATGGGGTACACACTTATTGGTCAGTTTATTAGAAACACCTGCACATTCCTGCAACTATCTAATCAGGTACCAGCAGCATAAAGCATAAAACCATGACAAGATCTTCAGTTTATGCACTTCAGTAAATGTTCACATCAAACATCATAATGTGATGCTGACTGCGGCATGGTTGCCGGAGCCAGACAGGCTGGTTTGAGTATTTTAGAAACTGCTGATCTCCTGAGATTTTTTTTTTTACACACAATAGTCTCTACAGTTTACACAGAATAGTGCAAAAACCAAAATATCCAGTGCGCAGAAGTTCAAGCAGAAATGAATTATTGATGAGACGGTCAGAGGAGAATGGCCAGAATGGTTTGAGCTGACTGGAAGGCTATATTTATTCAATGATACAACTCTACAACTCTATCACTATACAACCATGATGAACAGAAAAGTATCCCAGAAAGCATGTCACCATACACCAGATGGGCTACCACAAAAGGAATCTGAAGCTACAGTGGGAACACACTCACCAAAAGTGGACAGTTTAGGAATGAAAAAATGTTGCTTGGTCTCTATGACTACTGACAGATCTAGGTTATAAGGAACACAAGTTGTACATGAAATAAATGAGCAATGTGGATTTACAACAACAAAAGCAGACAAAATCCAATTAGGATCTGAGCAATATTAGAGCATGCGATTCATAACACACACACTACCATGCCAGTGTAGCCGCTATGCTGAGAACAGTCCACTGTCCCAATAATATGCAGTTAGCAGTGGGCCTTAAGGTGGAACCTTCCCACTAATGAAGTAGGAGGGGCTACAGCAAGTAACTGTACATGTATATGTAGCTGTACCTGAAAACAAATGGCCAATCACTGTGAGTACAAGGTAGCTTTAGCCAAAAAAAATTGGAAAAACAGTTCGCATTAAATACACATCATAAAAATGAAACTCTCATAATCACTTCTTTGACATTGAAGACAGTCCCATCAGGCCACGCATTACAGCCTTATAGAGCCATAGATGAGCCACAGTTAATGGTCTGAGAGGGCACGCATCTGTCCGAGGTTAACAGTTATTTGTCCGATGTCCCGCACAGTGACAGATATGGCTGCCCAGTTTTGGCTCACTTGCCCATGACAGCTCTGGCCAAGGTGACGATGTTCTGGGCCTGCTTTAACGACGGCATGTCAATCATGCTGCCACGGAAGGTGAACGCTCCCTAGAGAGAACAAAGCGTAACACCCGGTGGGGAAAAAAAATTAAAACCTATTTTTAACTCTTACATCATATACATAGTGCCACAGCACTAGTTTTTTCTTATAAAGTTAATTAACACTCTCAAAAATCATTTGAGTAACTGTAATAAGATCTGTTTTATTAATTCAGCAATTTGCTACTAATTAGGATGTTCAGATACAGGATGGTGTGTTGGATCAGAGAAGATTTTTATTAGCTGCTTGCAAAAACTAAGCCAAGAACAATGTTCCTGACAGCCACATGAATTATTGCTGGAAGTCTTTTATTTCACTGTTAAATGCCTTTCTTCACTTTACTACTGCACAGTGCCAAATACTTCCCTTAGCCAACACAGGCTTTTATAAGAAAGAAGCTTCTATTACACACAGCCATGCTTGCACAGTGTTTAAATTTATTTTTCTGTAAAGTGTAATGTACTGAATTTTAATATTGGTAAGGCATTAGCCTGAAATACCAAGGGACAGAAAAAAAATCCTAGACCACAGGAGGGTGTTTTATAGACATTTTCCTGTAAGAAGGGGATTTTAAGAGCTCAAAGAACAAGTGTTAAAACAGAAAAGCAGAAATGTATGGCCTAATGATGGCTGATGAGAGCTGAAACAGGAAGAAAGACCATGTGATGGGCTGTCCCTGAGGCTAGTCTTACTCTAAGAATTACTGGCAGCAAAGTTCAGGCAGATTGTACATCCCCAACACACTAGTGCGTACAAAGCAATAGACTCAGTGAGGCATCTAATGAGAAATAATAATATTTCATCAGTTTGTTGGCTTCCTTCCACCATGAAACTCTAAAAAGCAGAGAGATGTGGTCATTTACATTTATGGCATTTGGGAGACACCCTTATCCAGAATGACTTACATTTACATTATTTTTTTTATACAACTCAGCAGGTGAGGGTTAAGGGCCTTGCCCAGGGGCGCAATGGTGGTAGCTTGGTGGTGCTGGGATTTGAACTCATGACCATCATTCAGTAGTCCAATGTCTTAACCAGTGAACTACCACTGCCTCATACTGGTCATACTAATGTTGAAGCTTCAACACTCTCAGCTACATGGCATTGGAAACAAATACACATGAGGCTGGAGGATGATAATAAAGGAGATCATGTTGATGCAGTGATGTACCTTTCCTAGAGTCTGGTGCTCCTCAAATGCAGTGATTAACTCTGTGGCCCAATTAACTCTGTCTGGACTGGGTGAGAATTCCTCTTGAACAGTCTTGATTTGATTTGGGTGGATGACTTGCTTCCCTTGAGAAAAATGCCAGATGGGAGTGGAAATAATTCACTATTAATACACATTATTAACAAAAGAAATCATGTTAAATCAACCGCTGCTTCCTTTTATCCTGAAACCTAACACCTGACACAGTAAATTGCAAAAATACACAGTTCAAGCATGCTGTTCAAAACATCTGCAGTTTAGATCAACATTTTATAAAGACCTACTGTATAATAGTCCAAACTATAATTTGAGTACGAGCAGGAAAATCCCAAGTCCTTGAAATGAGATGGTACAGAAGGCTGGAGAGTGTAAAAAATGCACATGGGAAGAAAAAGCCTGGGCTAGAAGCATAACGGGCTTTTTTGTGCTTGAATGTGGAAAGTCGGCTTTCCCGGAGCAAAAGCAGTGGGCACACACCATCTCCTGTTATTCTGGCATGGCTCCCTGGCCAGGCTTGAATTTGAGCGACACAGCAGGCAGAGAGGATGCTATGAATCATGGGTGTCATCCTGATTTTCGCCCTGTGCCCCGCTGAACTCTGAAACTTTTCTGCACGCTTAGTTACACTTCAATCTGAGCTGGCCTCTGTCAGCCTCTGCTTTTTATTTCAGAGCTGTGGGCATGAAACACACACACATACGCACACACACAAACAGGGTACATACAGTTCTGTGGGAAGTGTGCAAACAAACACACACACACACACACACACACACACAAACACACACACAGACAAACAGACACAAGGGACTACCATGCATAAAGCTCCAATTTATGGGTATTGGGGAATGATCATAAA
>JAOVYV010000048.1:25829382-25847730 GCA_025674545.1 Hassar affinis
CAGTTTTTATAAATTTATAGAATCTATATATATATATATATATATATATATATATATATAAATAATTTCAATGTGTTTGGAGGTGCATCAGATTCTTAGGGCCTCCGAGAAGACTGGGGCCAGCCATGCTGCTTAACTAATAATACTATTCTCAGGTTGGAAGAGAAAAGAGTCCTTCTAACAGGTCAATGGCTCTATGTGAGCTGACCCTTCTAGTCCTTGTTCAGCCTTTACTCAAAAAGCAGCCACTCTTCAATAAGAGCTGCATTAGCCCTTCCTTCAGTTGCTGGAAAGTGGAGGGGGCCTGGGATTAGAGAGAAAGCGATCTTCGGAGAAGAGAGCCTTGATGAAAAAAAAGGGTGGTGAATGGACAAGTTTTAATTAATTTTCTTCAAAAGAGAGCCAGATTAAATGTTTCCGGCCTGCTAAAGTGCTCATTTCACTGAAGGGGGAAGGTGAGAAAGGGAGCGCAAGAGCAAGACAGACAGAGAGACAGAGAGAGAGTGAGAGCGAGAGAGAGAGAGAGAGAGAGAGAGGGAGAGAAGAGAAGAGACAAGAGGGCTGGGTCTGGAGCTGGACCCTTTCAGAGCGGGTGCACACCCAGTGGCATGGCGTCTAAAGAATGCACGCGGCACCGAAATTGCGGGAGGATTGTCCTCGGACAAAGGGGTGGGAGTTACGCCTGTTATACTCCAATAAGCCTTGTCAGTCAAACAAGGAGAGAGAAAGCAAAGAGAAAGGGAAAGCAATGGATTTTCATACAAAGAGAAACAAGTAAGTCCATCTTTTAGCAACAAATCAGTGTGGTGGTTCTTCTTCTAAGCTAGGTGCAGGAGAAAAGAGAAAAATAAACAGTGGAGGGATTTTCAGCCTGAAAGCAGAGGACAGGAGGACGACAGCCATAACCAAGCTTGAAAGCTTGAAGTCGCAGAGGGGCAGTTTTCAAGTTTCTAATCCGACAAAGTCCATGAACTGAAAGACAGGGGGAGAGATAAGGACAAAAAGTGCGAGAGATTTAATGTAGCTTTTCTGTGAGCCATCACTATTATTGGCTGGACAAGATGTAAAAAATTAATATAGCAATCTGGTCTGCTTTGCTCATTTAGCAGAAATCCTTTTCCAAATCTGCACACGACTGCATTACATGATAAGCTATCAAAACATGAACTTAGTTGCTCATGTTTATATAGATGAAGGGAGAGCAAAGGAAAAAGGGAAAACAACTCCTTTCATGTCTCTGTCTTTCTCTCTCATCACTTTCAAAGCAGCGGGCCCATGTCAGGTCAGTGCTACACGATGTCCTCACCATCACAATCTTCTATACCCTGCTGAGACTACGAGCAGGGTGCTGGACAAGTATGTGCAGGGCATACATGTGCACATCCGTACAGCACTTGCACACAGCCACCGTCTCGCACAGGATCAGGAACGACAGTGAACTTGTTAGAACTGTAAATTAGAGACAGGTTCGTATGTGGAAACCCACTTCAGCCACCTATACCTACCTACTATATATTCAAAAACATAGTCAAGATAGCTCTATGTACTCTCATATTTAACAAACCCATTAGAAAAAGAATATATCACAGCTACTCATTAGTCACTCAAACCTATTTCTTTTTTTTTTTCTTTTTGATCACCTGACCATGAGACTCATGATGGGGGAGCGAATACATTTGAAAGGCTCAAATCTCCATTCAGAGAAGAAAAAATGTAAAAATAAGAGGTGATGGAGAGAGTGAGAGAAAAACATGAGCACCTGTCAGCAATTAAAATGGCAAGAAACAGAGAGCGGCCCAGGAAATATATGAGCTCTAATTAAAAGCACTAGTTAAAAACTTCCTGCTTCTGGCCTGGACTAGCTGTAGCTGTGAGCTCCCTCCGCCTCTCTCTCTCGCATTCCCTTCCTCCACCTAGTTAAGACATTGTGACTCCTTTCAGGTCCTTTTGGGAGGCATGCAGAGCATCTGAATGCTGCAGATTTGGGTGAGGTAGACTGGGGGCCAGCTTTTTTTTTTTTTGTAATGCTGGGATAAGGTTGTCTCAGAGCCACTGGGGCTCCTGTGGAGCAGCAGGGATGCATTTCTACCAGACACGCACAGGGGCAGAAGAGGACGTCACGTCTTCTGAATTGAGTGAGATGTGTAGTCGGGGTTAAAGGTTTACAGAGGTGATTACTCTTGTTGAGGTCCAGGTCCAGGTCTCAGCATCAAAGCAGGACAGTACAGGCTACAACGTCTGTCACAACAGAATACTTAATGAACGCATGGAAGGATTACTCATTCTTACCCTGCGCTGAGAAAAGAAAATTTCTTGGATTTAATATTTCTTTAACCTATATTTAAAATATCAGTTCACCCAGCCACCAGGAACCCATTTTAACCAGGCAAGGAGTCAAGAGGCTTAGATTAATATATTCTGTATCGTCTAATGTGTCAGCCCCATGTCATGTTCTTGGCTGCAACTGTACGAAAATACAGGCCCTAGCCACAGAGATCTCCCTGTAAAACTAAAATACTTTGTTATTACTGCTTTAAAGAGACCTGGCATATTCTTGTTGTATAGTGGTTAATACGTGGAGCACTATTCTTGTTTTTTTTTTTTTTTTTAAGGGTTATTTTTAGGTCTTCGCTTTCAATTTATGGCTCCATGGTCTATCATCAGAGTCTGACATCTGTATTAGCATGCAGAAGGCAAAAAATGTTAAAAATACTAATTTACTTTAATCAGGTTTGAGGGTATTTCCAGTATTATTTTCAGTTAATCCACATTCTGATTCAGGTTAAAAGGTGCTGCTAAGTTTTCTTACCAGTAAGACTCTTACCAGCAAGATTTTTAAATGAATGCACACTTTCTAATATATAATCATTTCAACTGTAACAACTTGCACAAGGGCTTGTATGGCAAACACTGCAGATAAACAGTTTTTAAATGTGGGTAAAAGTTGAACTGGTGAAGTTTTATGTAAGGAGGTGGTTATTATATCATTTATAAAAGAAGGCTCCAGTGTCAAATGTAAAGCTGGAACTCATGGAAGTGGGCATTTATTTACACCAAAGCCCTGTTGGTGTAGTCATCATTAAAGGAAAATGACCTACAGAAAATATCCCCTGAAATCTTGAAAGTTGGTGTACATCAGGGTTCTTCACTCACCCACTGCACTTCCTCTGTATCCTCCACCTTTGGCAGCATGAGTGCCGAGGGCAGGACCTCTGCCTGTAGAATGACCTCGAGATCAGCGTCGGTCAGGCCACTGGACACAGAGTTCACCCGCACACATTTCTCAGTGCGCCCCAGATTCAGCTCCGCCAGCATCTTTGGGATTGTTTCCCGTGCCTCTGCCTGCATGGGGGATGCAACATGTATGCAACATGAATGAGTGGCCCTGTAAATGCACCATTCAGTAACATAATACAAACATAATGGGTTGAAATTGAAGACTGGATTGAGGAATACACAATTCTCCTATTCTTAAGAAAAGATTTTGCAGCAATTTATTTTATTTGACCATAAGGGGCCAGATTTATCTATAATAGACTTGTCAGCCTTGCCAGAACAATGATGTAATACAAAACTAAATTGGGCATTCAGAAATTGCCAAACATTAACAATGGTGGAAGTAAGTGAAGTACACATCCTGGAACATTATTTTTAAACCCGTCATTTTATAGTACTTAAAATCAAAATAAATATTGATCATCACTACATGCAAAAACACTGCATGAAATTTAAGAAGGTATACAAACAAAAAAAGGGGTAAAAAAAGAAGACATTACTATGAACAGACATTGCTCTTATGTACGCACGTATTATGACACATTAATGACTGACATTTTGTGAATTTATAGAGGAAATGGCGTCTGGCGCCTGGGATTACAGAGCAGAGCAAGGCCCAGCAAGTAGGATCATCCTCAATGGAGCACATGCACTCAAGACTATAAAACAAAAGTCCCAGCATCTTAACACATTACCCCAAAAGAGGTCAAACAAACAAGTACACAGAAAGTGCAAGGAGGGAGGAGACAAAGACTCAAAGGTAATCCCAGCACTAGATCCTAACGGTGACACACCAGCACACGCCAGCTGATTGAAAACAGATGTGGATGAAGAGCAGTGCAAGTCAGAGAGAAAGGGAAGCAAAAGTACTTCCAAATATGCAGCTCTATCCAGAGGGCAGGCTGTTCCCAGCTGTGTAGGATGAGGAAACAGTAGCTGAGGAGTTGTCAGGTTAGATCTGTGGAGAGCTGGGAGCACGAGTAGGCCTGCAGGGTCTGTAGGTGATTAGCCTGGTTCCTTAAGCTGGCCCCATACTACAGATTTTAAAACATGGCAGACTACAGACATAATGACAGATTTAATTTTTTTTTTAAATCATAAAAGCGCATGTAATAGATGATTATTTATGACCACACACACTGTGATTTTTACAGAGTGACGATCAGACAGACACTCGTGACTTCAGAGCAAACAAACTTGGAGGCCAGATGTTGTCATCAGCTGGTTGCACTTGTGCGCATTGTTTTGAACAGAAGAACAAAATATAAGAAAAAAAATATTGCATAAAGTCATGACTGAGAAGATGGTATCAGCATGGCTTATACATTTTGCAATGCAACAAGTTAATGTTAAAAAAACATAATCGTGTGCATTATGCTGCTTTAATATATAAGCATTATTATGCTTTTTTTTTAACGTTTGGTTGGTGACACTTCCCAGCTAACGATCTCACATTGGCCACTGCCATTGTTCTTTTCACACTGCAGGATTTCAGGACGTCATAAATATCAAGCATGTTCGATATTTATGATACAAAATCGGGGCACTCCGATCCAGTCAGATGCGGTAGGTTTAGATAATCAGTTAGGTAATCAGAAGGAGCAAATGGGACCTAAAATCGCCCGATAATCCTCTAGTGTGGGGCCAGCTTTAGAAGATGGGAAACAAGGGCTGGAGCAAGTGAAAGGAAGCAGGGAGTGTGGGGCACTTAACTAGAAGTTAATACACTTTGAACAAAGAGGTCCCTAGGCCAGGCCAGCTTCAAACTACACATGCATGAAAACGCACACAGCCTCATAGAACAAGTGAGGACCAAAACAATTCTCACTGTACTATAAAATATAAAGGCTAATTTTACTAGATTTGCTTAGACCAAAAGATGTTAATAAGAGCTCTGGAAGAGATATGGTATGGAAGGGGTATTGTATAATTTGGTGATTTATCTCCAGGCCTGGAGCTGGTGACCCTTGGTTTAGAATAATAAACCCACCCTAATGTAGCACACTAAATCAACTCTGCCTTAGCTCAGACTCAGAATACTGCAGATTATAACTGTACGAGTGTGCGGTACTTCAGTTATGGTGATTTACTAAGAAATGCATGTTTTTGCCAGGTTTATACTTATAATCAAGTATTACTGAAGCTGAATACTTAATTAACAAAGTACTCAAATCACCGAAGGTTTCTTCTTCTCTTATCCAGCCAGTAAATAGATGCTATGCAACAATAAAAAAGGCTCATTTAAGTATCCAATTGAGTTCATCGACTTGTACCGATAGCCTTGTCCTCGTGCATAATATAATTAACACTTTAGCTACCAGTGTGGATAAGTATAAGCCACTGGACAGCAGTGTTAAACTTGAGGACATGTGCCTCAGGGCCTACCCCAGTCAAATGATTTAATATACTGGTATTAGCAAAGCTTTACATAAAATGTGTCCTTTGCCTATATAAGGCACACACTGTACTACATCTAATTAGAAACAGTGTACTTTGTCTGCCTTCGTGTACAACCGATTTCTAACCTCCATACATTCTCAAGAGGCTAAAGAATGTGTTAAATATGGCAAGACTTGCTGTTTGGCTAAACATTAGCAAGACAGCATCACGGAAAATATCACAGATAGCACAGCAAGAAAGCACATGAGAACATGCTTGTTGTAATCTTTAATGAGGTGTTATTGCAATTAAAAAGGTGTCCTTATTCTCCATGCTTATTTTTCAATTACTGCTCCAGACTGTCTGTTAGGCAACCAGGAGGAAAGCACAAAGGTAGTGCAAGAAAGACTGTAAAGCATACAATTACCAGCCATATAACCGCTTCATAGCATATCCTTTTAAAGCACTTTCGCCTCATCATCTTTTACATAATGCAGAAACCCTAGTGTTGAAAAGCGTGATGCTGTGGTCTCCGAACTGGCTGAGCAAACAAGCATGACATGAGACAACAAATAATTGGTATAATTTATTAAATACACTAATGCTGCAGGAATCCTGCAAGAAGCCTGCATGTAACAGAAGTCATGACAGCCCCCCCACCCCCACTTCCTTCATCTGAGAAAAGACGCTCTAGACAGCGTAATATTTGATTTCCTATCAGTGGGAGGAAGGCCAGTTAACTCACCTCCTTTCAGAGTAAACTGACAGACAGAACATTCTTGAGAACGTTTCAGCTCCTGAGGGGCTGAGCGACTCCGCGCTTGAATAAAGCACTTTGAAAACTGAAATGTTTTACATTAATGGATCTCCATCCAACAAGTTGCTTCAAAGCAGGCTCCCCAATCACCCAGCATCCCACAGAGTGGCCCGGAGAAGCCCAGGTTTCAGAGATCTTTGATTCCTTCCATCAAGCCCATCATTAAAGCCTGACACTGAGTTATGACAGCATGTCCACAAAACGCTCAAAACAAAGGATGAACTTTCAAGTCTGGAGATGCTGACCTCTAGTTAAAAAAAAGGCCAGCTCCTTCATGTATTGAGAGCTTCAGAATCTGGACTCCTGCAGAGTGATATGTCAAAAAAGGAACTCCATGTCTGGATTATTCAGTTACGTCTGGGAAAGGTGTCTGAGCCAAAGGCAGAAATCATTCTTTTATTGCAAACACAGAAAAACACAGTGTAATATCTGGCTCATTTTGTCAAGTTGATTTTAATAATGAACATGTAATGACAATCAAAAGCTAGTGGGAATGGCACAAACACTGGATGATTAAAAAAATATATAGATATAAAATAATTAGAAATAATTGGAATCGTCTATGTAATATTTAGCATTTTTTAGAAGATATTACATTTTCAGGCCACAAATTGAAAATAATCTATGTATTTTAATTATTCAATTAACCATTCTCAGGTCAATGGTGTCTGCTCTGAAACAAGTAATTTTTTTTCCTTTTTTTGTCTTTTTTGCCTGGCATTTCTCACAACCTAAGACATTTGCAATGCCACTGAATGTAAGGTGAAGGCATGAGCAGAGCAGAGAGGTCTATATAGCCTGTATATTCTAGGTTTGATGTCTAGAAGAACAATATCCCATGACTTGGCTTTGACATATGACATGAAAGGGATCTGCAGCCCTGTCCTGGCTGAACGTCCAACGGATCCTGCATTTAAGCATCCATTCATTGTGCATTTGTCCAGCTCCCCATGAGAAGCATACAGTGTAAGTCTAGATAACACTCCTGGTCATTTTCTTGAGACAGCAGCCTATATATCACACGCCTACACATGCACTACTGCTGCCAACAAAAACAGGTCACTGTAATTTGATAATGAGGCCGAGAGAAGACCCAATATGTTGTGATGTTTGCCTGAATCCAGAGGAGCGAGGCAGCACAGGGCAGTGCTGATCGGATGGGGATGGGCTCGGATTTCTGATCAACTGCTACACACAGCTGTGAGGTTTTAATAATTTTCCGCGAGTGGATATAATAAAATCTAGTGGTGTAACCACATAATTAGTGAGGATTACCAAAAAAAAAGGTCTACCACTGGTCAACTAATAAATGTAGGATTATTAAACACACAATACTGGTAACTGGTAGCATCATCAGTTGTAGCATCACCTTCCACTTCGCTGCAAATGTAAATATATAAACATACTCTTTAAATATGACTTAAACTGAATCTAAAATTAATTCTCCAATTTGAATCCCAATGTCTTCTACAATCAGAATCAGTAAAAATGTTCACTGTTCTGAATCAAATTTTAATTAATTCTATAATCTGAATCACACTAGAATTCATTTTTACAATCTAATCTATGTACAATTAAATCTATAAGGTGGGCCATCTATATGGATACACCTATATGTATATACTGTTGTGGGCCAGTTGAATGGCCACCAAGGTCTCCCGATAAAAGTCTAAGGAGGTCAGATCAGGAGACCTTGGAGGCCATTCAACTGGCCCACGACAGTGTATCCATATATCCATATCCATATCTACACTCCGAATCAGGCTTAGTCCTCACTGTATTCTACTATTTGAATCAGTGATGGTGTTCTACGTTCACAATCAAACCGAAATGAATTCTACAATCTGAATCAATCTAGAATTCATTTTGCGTTCTAAATCAATGCAAAATTCATTCATCAATCTAAATCGATCTAAAGTTAATTCTACACTCGGAATCAATGTCAGTGTATTCAACAATGCACTTCTCTGATGCTGCTGGACTAGTTCCTGTGCATACCATAAGGCTATAAGATAAATGAACCTGAAAGAAATGTGGAGAACACTCATGAAAGCTTGCATGGCCTTTAAAAGCTATATTATACAGAGTGCTGGCATTTGCCTGCTTTCCATTTTAAAGCCATTAGGGTTACACACACCTGATGCCACAGCAGGAGCCTTGTAACATAGTGACCTTTCTGAAATACTGAGTCGTATTTATTTTAGCCAGTCACTTACAGTCTGAAACCACTGGTAAATATAATTGGGAAACATTAAGTTTGCTTTTAGGAAACAGACTTCATCTATTTTACCATTCAAAATCCCAGGGAGGTAAAGCAAGATTGTAGCAAAATGTTTGGTGAAGCTTATTTCATTTGAAACACAGAGTCGATTTTAGAATTTTAGATTTTCACAGTTTTGTCACAAATTTATAAATAAATTAGATGTCTTGTCTTATAAAATGTAACAATCAAAGGATATCCAGTGAGCTCAAGCAAATAAAATGGTGAGAATAAAATCTCTTCTTGTTTATACTGGATATTAAGATAATAAAGTGACACAAACATATATATGCATACTTAATGTTATTTCAGCATTTCTTTTCCCAGCAAGAAAAGATTACAGCAACCTTGGTAATGTAATTTACTAGATGGATAAAGACAGTTTTATACATTTAACATCTTACATGAACCATATGGAAAGAAACTTTCTGATAATGAACATAAATCAACAATAAGCCTTCACCTTTCTCCCTTGCACTCAACTTGGTTATACGTCATACATCCATGCATTTTGACTTGCTTTCCCAGCCATTTCCATGCCAGTACAAACAAATAGACCTAGTCTTATATCATTCCAGGCTGTAGGACATTCTTTCTGGATTAAAATAATATCACATCCTCATAATCACTTTCCGCATATCCCATTACAGTTATGTTATAGGCATTAAACACTGATGAGTCTACAGTTCCATAGCTATGTGAGGTATGTGAGGAAAATTGAGCTCCCTATACTGGCTGGCCCATTAAAAGTCCTTAAAAGTCCAGCCATAAGCCTCCCATATGGATTTAATCTGTATCTCGCTCCTAATTCAGCTTTATACTGGACAGCTGCATGCCAGTCTCTTCATTGCATTTATTTATTACTGGGTTACAAATAGTGGCCAGACCCCATCAGAAGAACACAGAGGTTCACTTTGTTCACTGAGACAGCTGAGGGTGCAGTGATGCTCCAGCAACCTTTGTTGTCTTACTGGGACATTTGGAATTTTCCTATTCACTGCAAAATACCCAAGTTACCCAAGGTAATAATACCCAGACTTACACACACTTGTAACACTCTGTACATCACAAATGAAAAAACAGAGGCTCTGTTATGCTGTCTGGGCATTTTTCTGGCACTGCCATTTGTTTCCTTAGAGCAAAGGATTGCTGCAAATCAGTACAATGTACTTCTGAGTGATTGTCCTTATGATATGATGAAACATTTCTATCCTGAAACATTTCTATTCTGTGTTCCAGGATGACCCAACCCCAATCCCACCCCCACCCACAGAGCATGAGGGCAATGAATGATTTGATGAGCATGAAAATGATGTAAATTATATGCTATAGACTTCGTTGTCACCAGACCTCAACCCCATTGAACACCTATGGGAGAGTCCCCAGTCAGATGGCATTCTCCATCACCATCATCAAAATTGACAGAATATCCTTTGGGAGAATGATGATCTTCTATTTAGTGCAGTTCCAGAGACTTATAATGACGTTTGACAGATAAGGTGCTTTATGCTGTTTTTCACCCGTCTGTATGTATACACACACACCTTTTAGAACTGAGTGGCAAGTATGTTCTGGCAGAAATCAACTTTTCTAGGCTCGTTGGAGCCGAGGTCCTGCTTTTTGGGTCAAAGCCTGGTATCCTCATTTGTGATTTTTGGCAGCCGAGTGATTTTTGTTGCACCTCTGTGCTGTTCTGGCCTGTACTATGAGAAGAACAGCGAGGAGTCTCTGCTCGAGTGACACTGGCCTGATCTCCAGAGGACCGTCTCTCTCGCTTCAGCCTCCCACTCAGAGCAGCGCAGCAACCAATGAACTCACAGAGAGAGAAATAGGCCTCATGGAGCAGCATACGAAACTTCAGCCACACACGCACACACACACACGACGCCCAAGCACTGGCCAAAAAAAGCAGCCGCTCTTTGAACAGAACACTATATCCATACACTGCTTTTCAAGGCTGTATATCATATATCGGTTCACTGCATAAATTATGCTAAAATGGAAACACTGACAGGAAGCCAAAATATTACACTTTCAAATAAGTGCGGACCGAAATCTAAGACTAGAATAGAGTATTATTAAGACTGATTTGTCAAATGAAAGACATTCTCTGCACTCCTGGCCAAGCATAGTAACCTACAGCCAGAAAAGCCCTATATCCCTAATGGTCAGTGTGTAGGGTTGGGAATTTACAACATGAAGGAATAAGATAGAGCTGTCCCATATGCCATATACAGTACAGCATAACAAATAAACACAGACTGTGATTCCGCTCACTGCTCAAACCATTCATCTGCTGCCACCAGCAGGACTACTACAGAAGCAACCAGGCTTAACACAAACAAGCTCTCTGCACGTCATGGCAGTTCATGTCAAACAAGCGAAAATGCTAGTGGGCTGAATACACCACTGACAAGCACCCCACTTCTCGTCTTTCAACGCACACTGGCCAAAACGTAGCACAATACCGGACCAAGTAGAATCTGAAGGATATGCCGTCTCCTCCACAATTATTGGCTCCCCGGTAAAGAGGAGTACAGGTGTTATAAGAAATTCACCTTTTGGTCAATTAGATTAATCTCACACTGAGAAAAATTAGTAAAAGCCAACAAGTAATTGAAGTAAATCCATTCTTAGGGGGAAAAAATCCCTTACCAAGAAATATATTTTTTTAACAAAGACACGTGCCACAATTATTGGCATCCCTGGTAAAGATGAGTTAAAGTGTTATAAGAAATTCACCTTTTGGTCAATTAATATAATCTTAGGCAGAAAAAAAATTATAAAAGTCAACAATTAATTAAAGCAAATTTATTCTGAGGGAAAAAAATCCCTCATCGAGAAAGAATAATTTTTACAACAAGTTTTGGCACCCTTGCATTTAATATTTTGCACAATAAAAAATATTTAGTCTTCTCCTTCTCCAGCTTATAAGGTTGGAGAATACAGAACAGGGAATTCTTCTTTACAGAATCTCTCCAGATGGTCCAGGGCCCTATTTAGCTCCTCACCCCACTGGTTTTCTGTGTGGTTCATGGCAGAAGTTTAATTTTGTGTTTAGTGAACTACGTTTGTGTTGATCTGGATATGTTTTGGATCAGTGTCTTGCTGGAAGTTCATAATGATGACCTATTTTTTAGTTTCTTGGCAGAGACAGATTTTGATTTAAAATATTCTGGTATTTCATGGAGTCCATGATGCCATGTACCCTAACGAAGTTCCCAGGAACTTCTGGAGGAAAAACAACCTAACAACATTACAGACCCTCAACCATACTTTACAGTGGGCATCAGGTTCTTTTCAGTGTAGTCAAGTCTACACTTGTATCATGTTAAACCCACCTTGAGTATTTGTTACCAAAAGCTCTGACCACAGAACAGAACGCTTTCAAGTCCTAGTAGCATTTAGCAAATTCCCGGTGCTCACATCTATGGTTAGATAACAGAAAAAGCTTTTTCCTGGCATGTCTTCATATCTTCTGTTGGCATGCAGGTGTCATCTGCTGGTAGTTTTGGCGACTTGGTGTACCCAAGATGCTACTTTTTTCTGGAAGTCTCCAACAGTGATCCTTTGGGATTTTTTTGCCTCTCATACCATCCTCCTCATTGTGCATTGGTGCAAAATAAACATGGGTCCTTGTCCAGGCAAGTTCCAGGTGACTGGATTGTTCTAATTATTGCTCTAACTGTAGATATGGGCGTTTACAGGAGACAGTAGCCATAGCTCAGTGGTTAAGACATTGGATTACTGATCGGAAGGTCACGAGTTCAAATCCCAGCGCCAACAAGCAGTCTCTGTCGGGCCCTTGAGCAAGGCCCCTAACCCTCAAATGCTCAGCTGTGTAAGTGAGATAAATGTAAGTCACTCTGGATAGAAGTCACCATAAATCTTAAGCAGCAACTACAAGGCCATCATTCCTTAATACTACTTTAAAAACAAGCAAGACAGAAACTATTTAAATTATTTAAATTATTAAACTATTTAATTAAACTGAAAAAGAAGAAGAAAAGTATCATTTTGTGGCAAAAAAAAGTGAGACAGGGGAAACAATGAAGGAAAGAAGCACATAAAGAAGAAAGATGAATAAAGAAAAAGAGACTGGTCAGAAACTGACGTGTTTCAGACATCATCCTTCCTTGCCAGCTGTTATTGAGCAGATCAGCTGAGGCGGGGGCCGAGCCAGAGAAATACTAACCTCGGATGAAACGAGAGCAGAGATGTGCTCTCACACAACCTCTCTCTCATTAAGCCTCATCCACGCCAGTTAGCTAGAGCATCCTATCTCTGGCAACGGAGCTGGGGGATTTTGTGGAGCTTGGAGCTGATCAGACAGGGTACGAAAACAACATCCGTCCACTTTCACACTCCAGTGGAAGAGGTGGTCCCTCCCGGCAGGGCTGCGTAGTCCTGCCATCTGGAGAATAAATCGGGTGTGAAGTACAGTATAGTTTGGGACTACGTGCCGTGGCGGCAGCTCAGCAGTTAGTTCATTAGCTCCAAACTTGCAAGGATTAGGAGGGGAGCATGGAGCGAGATGGCCGCGGGGAGACGGGAGGCGAACAAGAAACGCAGCCGCTGGGCCGAATGCTCCAAACTGTGCACTAGACTATAGGGCATCTCTAGCACTACATAAACAGAATACCAAAGTCTCTCTCAGAGATACGGGAAGTGTAGTCATCAGCTGGATGCACAATGAGAGGACTGAATGCTTTCCATGCTCCACAGCACGAGTGGATAAGCTGAAATGTCTGGGCAGACCATGTAGCATCTGTCACCTGACATCAGGGCACACAGGGGTGAATGGGAACTGGCTGCAGAATACTTACAGCTCAGGCTGAAAATAATATAACTGTTAAACTCTGCTCATATACATTAGGAAATACTGTACTGCAAATGTCTTAGGCACCCTACTGATTTTAGGTACAGCATTTGTTATAGACATTTTTTTAGTTCTGCATTACTGAGTCAGTACAAAAAGTTTAATTTTTCCAACAAAAAATTAAATGCACACAAAAACCATTGTATGTCAGTAAAGAAAGCAACACATTACATAACAGAGCACTTTTCAGACAAAAAACATGGCTGCTGGGATTTGCATGCAAAAAAAGAAGCAAGTGTGACAGTCAAAGTCCCCAGAAGAGCTGTGGCAGATTCTCCAAGACGCTCAGTAAAAGCTCCCTTATAAAACTGTACACATTGTGAAACACCTGGGAACACTGTTTCAGAAAAAGTCACACCAAATATGGATTTCCTTTAGTTTCTTCCTGTTTCCTGCACTTTGTAGTGTTTTCTTTTATGTAGAAACATCTTCATTATTTTTGCAGGCATCTTTGCTTTACAGTGAGTGTTTGCACCTGCCTAAGACTTCTGCATCGTACTGTTCAGTAATCAGCTGGTAAGTTTTACTGAGCATCTTGGAGAATCTGCCACAGCTCTTCTGGAGACTTTGACTGTCACTTTTTTGAATGCAAAACCCAGCAGCCTTCATTATGTCTGAAAAGTGGTCCGTTATGTAACGTGTTGCTTTCATTACTGACATACAAACATTTTGTGTAACATTTAATTGTTTGTTGGAAAATTATCATCTGGAGATAAAAAAGCTTTTTGTACTGACTAAATAATGCAGAGCTCAAAAGCAACGCCAATAACAAAAGTTGTACCTAAAAACAATAGGGTGCCTAAGCCTTTTGCTCAGTACTCTACATACACTATAAAGAGTTTTGTGGCAGAAATAAAAAAAAAAATAAACATCCTGTACATTAAAACAAGTCAATTCTGTGTTCGGTGTTGCTGAGTGTTGATTTGCCTGTCGCTCACTCGACTTTGCAGGTCTATACGAGCACAGCTGGGCTGCAGGAAGAAGTGTCATTCAGTGGCTTAGAAATAAAATGCCTGTACACAACAACTCCCACAGATTTCCAAGAGCCAGGATGTATAAAAACAGCTGAGAGAGTGGGAGTGAAGGACAGGGAGCCGCCAAGCGAAGTGATTTTTATGATTGAGTTAATAACTCATTGTTACATTACACACTATTGTGCTAACAAATAAATAATGGAATCCAGCTTTCAGCAAACCATGCCAGAGTCTTTAAAGCAAACATATGGTTTTTAAAACAGACTCTGTTGTACTGTGGATCGTAAGTGGCAGATTTAAACCATCATAATGCTGAGGAGAAATAGGATTACTGGACAGCCTCCGTTCAGTACAAATGTTAGTTTTCAGGCTGTTCCATTAGAATTTTTATCCAGAGTAGGCAGAGTTAATACCATCAGGCTTGCTAAAATATGTCCTAGCTACACTCAGAGAGAGAACCAATGTCTCTATTCGTAATGCATTATTATTCTTCAGCAGAATAATGATGTATGAAAAAATAACCTGTAGAAGCATGATTTGAAGGATCTCCCAGTGCCATTACTCTTCTGAAGCTTTAGCAATGTATCTGCACTGCTTTTTGTTATTATCAGCATGTGTGCCAACACATAACTTTTGCAATGTAAGGACAGTGTTTTGGCACTTGTTTCTATCAAAGGGAAAAGAAACAACGCAGAAACTTTTAATGGCTGTCAAATCCTGGATTAAGACGCAATCTAGGGACCTGAGCTACACAAAAGATGTGAGAATGTTAAGCTAGTATTATTTTCAAGCATCAGTGGACGCTTCTTTTGACATTTTCCTTTGAAACCCTTTTTCCACTTAGCAGTGATGGAGAAATAAGGGGGTGTTGCAAAACATTGAGCCCAATCACTTTTTTCCAAAGGGTCACAGTTGACCTCTCGCAATCAGGAATATCCTCTGGCCATATCAATCATCTTTATTATTACGACTTAAAAACCTTTGTTAGGTGACTTCTTTCCTCCAGCCCTTCTTTATCCGGAGCTCCAATCACAATTCCATGGCATGGCAAACAGGGCCAATTGGCAGGCTGTGTGGGCGGGTCGAGAATGCTTTTAACCTGCTGCATCTGCTGACTTCCTGCTGATAACCCAGTGTGAAGTGAGCACCTTGTTTCAAGGGGATGTGATAGGGGGCATTTCTTGCCTTTATGATGACATAATGGGAAGGAAATGTGCTTGTTTTAAGCACGGTGCTTAGCTAGCTTTATGCTGAGTGATTAAGCGCTAGCACCTGGCTGAATGGGGAGGGGGCTGTTAAAGATTTGGGTTTTATGTGCCGTGGAGTCAGGTGACGCAGGAATAATGACGGCTGTGCATGAAATGGGTACCTTCTTGTTTAGGGCGACGCCATCCTCGCAGTCCAGAACAGCACAGTCCACGTTCAGAGAGGTGAGCTTCCTGAGTTTGCGTTCATCGTTGCCCGGAACGTAGAGGACAGCTCGTCGTGGGATGTATTTCAGAGACGTGCCAGGAGTATGGTGGGCTCGCCAACTACCCTGTCGCCACGTCGCCACCAGCAGCCTCTGAGCTGTCCTGAGGAGACAAAAACGAATAAATAAATACATTTGATATCGATTTAATTTGAAGTATGTGGTTTGTCGGTATGTGACACTTATATCTAAGCAAGAACAGGAGCTATCCGTGTCCATGTCCTTCCTTCCCATAAGTTTAACACAATGACATAGTTTGTTTTTCTTTAAGCCCCCCATTCAAGTGGACGAGTGCCGCTGACCTGCGCTTTGAACGCCTTCATCACTCACAACATCACAGCCGATTGTTCTCCTTTAATGCTAATACACAAAGGCTTAACGGCTCTAGCTGCATAAATCTATTTAGGGTCAGGGCTGCTCTACGCTCAAAGAGACAGAAACAAAAAGGGATTACAACGTCCCACAAAAATAATTAAAGTTTGGACAACACAACAAATCTGCATACCACTTGCAGTTAATTACTCCTGGAAGTAGTGCTGCTAATCTAAACAGCCAAAGTTCTGCCTCGAGAGCCAAGATTTCGGTTTCGCCGCGTTTACTGTCTAATGAAAACGCTTCAGCTTTATTGCTTCAGCTCCTTCCAATACATTTTATCACACGCACCAGTAGTTGCAGTTAGGGCACACACGTTTTAATTATTTGTTCTTTAGGTCAGGCTGCTCAAACAATTAGCGCTAATGAATGGGCCAAATAATTGGGATCACATATAGCTAATTATAGCCAGCACCAGTACTCGTCTGGCTGTTCCTTCTCATTGCCCTTAGAGGAATAATATCAGTAGATTGTGTTCCTTTTCCATCCAGGGAAGGGAGGAGGAGAAAAGGAAAGGCGGACGGGGGGCAGCGGGCTTTAGATGAAAAGACGGGGGGGTAAAGTATTCTCCCGTCTCCCTTTGTTGTGTAAAGGAGCTAAAGTCACTTCAATAGGCACTTAATCCCATCCTCCACGCTTACAATTGCCTTCCAGTATCAATCAAGCATAATCTCAACTAAGATGATGCAGCTATACCAAGCAATTAAAAGCAATTCATGTAGTTATGGCTGCGAGCACTTTGTGGGTGCAAGTACACAGAGCCTCTGCAGGGCTCCTGAATGCTGTAGTGTTTAAATATGGTCAGGAACAATACCTCACGTGGGGATGAGGAAGGAATATGCAAAGGAGAATGGGAGGAACTCACTACTGCATGGCAGACAAAACAGATAAAATAGACAAAACACACCTATACTTACAGACCAAAATAAAAAATAAGTAAGGTTGGGAGAAGGACAGTGGAAAACGGTATGTGTGTGTGTGTGTGCGCACATCAGTCATAGAAAGTAACTAAGTACATTTACTCAAGTACCATACTCAAGTATAATTTTGAGGTACTTCTACTTTACTTGATGATTTCCATTTTACGCTACTTTATTATTCCACGCCCCTACATTTCATAGGGAAATATTATATTTTCTACTCCGTTACATTTATTTGACGGCTTAAGCTACTAGTTAATTTTAAGATGAAGATTTTACACAATGAATAAAATACAAAATACAAACGTCATTAAAGAATGGTTTAACCAATGGTTTCCAAATGTTCTGGCTTCTGAAGTCTTACAAAGAGCAGCGTATAGACGTGTAATATTTCAGATGTCTATGATTTTGTGAACAGCTCCACCAAATAGTGTTTTTTCCCCCTCTAAACATGTTCAATAAATGTTCATGCCTTATGTAAAGTAATTAAAACTAGCTCCACCTCCAGCAGCTACAACAGTAACATGCTACATACACACTAATGTTTCAGTATTAATCATCTAAAGATGTCATATATATCATATATCAGTCAGAAGGACCATATGAGTATTTTTACTCTAATACTTTAGCTACATTCTGCTGCTAATACTTACGTACATTAACAAAATGTATATATCCTGTCTGACTATTCACTACACTTCTGCACATCTGGACTCTGTGTTTCTGTTTCTGTGTTTCGCACTCCACATACAGGGGTTAGACAATGAAACTGAAACACCTGTCATTTTAGTGTGGAAGGTTTCATGGCTAAATTGGACCAGTCTGGTGGCCAATCTTCATTTATTGCACATTGCACCAGTAAGGGCAGAGTGTGAAGATTCAATTAGCAGGGTAAGAACGGGTTTGCTCAAAATATTGGAATGCATTATGGGTGACATACCCATAAAAGAGGACAAATTGTTGGTGCACGTCTTGCTGGTGCATCTGTGACCAAGACAGC
>JAOVYV010000048.1:25854471-25870598 GCA_025674545.1 Hassar affinis
CACAATCATGAGTCTGAGCAATCCAAACTATGATCCCCAAACTATGTGCTTACACACACACACACACACACACACACTAATGCGAATGGTGCTGATGCTAATGCGTTGCTGCAATCACACTCGCATTTTCTTCAGGAAATGCACCTCTCCAGTTATAGATGTCACTCGTGCACCGTACAAGACCATGTGACTGAGTTACTACAAAAATGACGAGATACGAGAAATAGGGCATTGATATAAAGACATCGTTTGAATTACAGCTGGCACTAATGCCAGGAAATGAATCAAGACCTTCGGGCCCATTTGAGAATTTAGTAATGTTGCAGTTGTTTTGTGTTTATTTTAGTTCTATATGAACATTTTTTTTATTTTTACCATTGTACAAACTTATTTTATTTCTCTGTAGTAGTCCAAGCCAAAACGCATAGTAACTCTTGTACTGTATACATCATTTCAGTAAAGTAATTTGACAATATAACTGAATTTAAATTGATGTCTAAGCTGTAAGACAGCAATGCGCCTTGCAAGGTCTGACCGCTCTTGCTACACTTACTGCTGTTAACAAAATTGTGCCTTTTGAATATTATGCTTCTGACCTTGTATTAAAAGGTATATTTCTAATCATTACTGCTACTCTGATAGGCTGGTGTCCCACTCGGGCTGCATTCCTGCCTCGTGCAAAGTATTCCCAGGATAGATTCTGCATGGCTTACTGAAGATGAAGGAATGAATGTTGGTGTTTATAAAGGATGATATTGTTTCAGGTAGCAAGACAAGCCAGTGCAATGAACCCTTACCAACAGAAACATGTATTTACAGCCCTTAATTACAGACAATAAAACAAAAAGGAAAGTATTTTAAGATACCTTTGACTAAATGTATTTCTGTATCCTTAGTAAAATATTTTAATTTAAGGGGGCTTAATTGCATGCTTTATCAGCCTCTAACAGTGTAATTAATAAGATTTGAATATTTGTTATAACTCATTTTTAAGTCACTCTTTCCACAGCTCAGTGAAATCTATTGGTCACTGTATGTTTCTTTTCCCTTTATATAAAAAGTATCAGCTGAAGGCCTCCCAAAATTCAGATTTTCTAGCATCTGAAACTAAAACTACAGTAGCTGTGTCTAAAATGCACAAAATTAAAGATTTCTATTTCTACTCCGTAACGAATGGCTTTTTTTAATATGCAAAATACATCCAAGATCTGCCACGCTTCAGCTTAAAATTACATTTTAAACTGAAGGGAAGTTTAAAAGAGATTAAACAGGAGGTAAATTAATGCTGTGATGCATTATCATTAAATAAAGAATAAAAACAGTCAAAGTTATCAATATTTATTCCATTGCCATGCCTCATCCATGATGTCTCCTTGCAAACCCAACCAGAGCTACATTTTTTGAGCCTGAAGACAAGATCCAGTCCCAAAAAATGTGGCCAAATGAATGTGGCACTGAAGATGTTCAAACTGAAACAGTTTTTGCCTTCTTGTCACTCACCCCCTCCTGTTTCTCTTATGCCTCTGTCTCTGACTGTAGCTAGAGAAGAAACTGATCCTCTTTAGACAGGATCAGCTGGTGGTTGGTGACCCTGGCAGCAACAACGTAAAAGTCGGCTAGGCCGGGCCTTTTCCCTCCTCTCCAGAGCGCCTCATTAGGGTGGATTTTACGCCCTAATCTGCACAATAAGGATGAAGTCATAGCAGTTATCTGTGCTGGCCAATTCATCTCGCTATAATCTCTTCAGCTACAGCCCTGCTCTCTCGTTCTTCCTCCCTCTCCATAGCATCACACACAATGCCTGACAAGCCTTAAGTCTAAGCTCTGCCTATAAACCCACAATGCACAGCCATGCCAAATGTCAAAAATCTATAACCACAAAAGTCAGGGAGGAATTGTCATATTATAAACTCTGCCAGTCATTTCTAAAGAAGCGTTTTCCTCACGATCTTAGCAACCAACTGCTCACTCGGATTCCTCTTCTCTAGCAAGATCAAGAGTGAATATTTTCCCATTAATTTTTCTTTAGAAATAATTGAGGGAGGAACTTAAAAGGAGGAGAACAAGTGTTGGGAGTGGGGAGGGCGTCAGGGTTAGCTTTTAACTTAGCATTTTTATTGACTCCGTGAAAACAAAATAAGAGAGTTTCAGTAAGAGCGTGCACTCGGCAATAGCCATTCAGGCCTTTGGAGGCCCATTGTAGCACTTTGAAGGGCCTGAAAGGAAACCCCACTGGTGGAAATCCAGTGGAACATCTCCACAACAGAGCACAACTGTTCCCTTCTGCATGAATGGGAGGCAGATAAAAGACAAGATGGACTTCTAAAGTACAGCCAAAAACAAAGGCAACAAAAGTGCTGATCATGAGGGAATGACACAACTCGCTGCAAAGAAAAAGAGCCACGAGACAATGGCACTCATAGCCAAGTGACACACTGAAGAATTGAAAAATCTACACAAGAAGGAGTCCCCCCGACTTGCTCCCTCCATCGCACCCCCCACAAAAAAGCAAGATGGTGCTGGAGAGAGAGAGAGAGAGAAAAAGAGAAACAGAGAGATCGAGAGAGAGAAAGAGAAAGAGAAGGCGACAGACTGATGCTAAATAGGAGATATCGAAATTAGTCCAAATTTTCAAAGAGAGCCGGAGACGTTCAGGATGACAGGAAGAGGCTTGAAGAGGCTGAAAGAAAGCAAGGCAGGCTGGGTAAGTCAGAGCGGAAATGTGCTCCTGTCGTGACTGAAGCTGTAAAAATCTGTGACAGCAGATCACCGGTATCCCCACACACAAGCAGCGCTACAGTGGCACCACTCACCACCCACTTCTCCCGCCTGTTTCCTTCTTCAGCTCTACTTCTCAAGTGCCTCTTTGTGCACACACACAATCAGCTCCTAAACCCCTGAGTAACATTTCTCCACCTCTTTACTCCTCAATTCAACATGTGCTTGACTCTTAAAGAGACTTTTGCCTTTATCTGGCTCAGACACACATCTCGAGTGCAAATGGAGCTTAAACGGTAATTATTAATAGTGATTGTTATTCTGGCATAATGCCTCCCATCGTTTGGTTTGGAATAAAAACAACTGTCTCACAGTTTACTGGAGTCAGGGTGCGTCGTCCATTCTAATGGGTGGAAGGACTTCATTTACAGTTAAAGCATGCCACCTTGGAGAATGAGAGCAGACGAGGAGGGGCAGTGGAGTAGAGGGAAAAAAGAGAGATTTGTTTGACATGTTTTTATAAAACCTTTCCAAATGATGCCCCCCACCACCCACCACACCCCCAAGTGCAGACATTTGCATGCCACAGAACACAACTGCACAGATTAACAGTGATATGCATACAAAAAGCATTTGGAGATACTTTCACATATTAGTGCTTCTGTTTCAAATTCAGGGAATGCTGAAAGGAAAAAAAAAACCTGAAGCACACAAATAAAAGAAGCCATTTACAAAAGTGAATAATGAATCATTCCTTTCCACCTTTCCATGGTGCTGCACGGCAGTGAATGTCACCATAGCAAATGATAATTATCAGATACATGCTCATCCATGTGATAATTAAACTAACATGTAATTCCTCATTTACAGTGCATTACCCCAGGAGCCCCGTGCATGCAATGTGACACGAATGAAATGAATGTAAATCCAATTATCTTTCCCTAATAATGTAATGATAGATGCTAAAGTCACAATTACTATCAGCCTCCAAAACCCAAACTCCCTGATGGTTTGCTCTCCACTGTTTGCAGCAAATCTTCTGCACTTGAAACAGGTGACGGAGTTATATAAAAATACAATCCTGAGTGTGAGAGCATCCTAATTCCTGACTCCCAGGCTACAACACACAGCAGAAGGGCTGTCAGGCTGCTTAGTTAAAGGCTACAATGTGCCCCGAGCCGAGAGCGGAGGTCATTTTGAACCTTCTCTTTCTTTCCTCCCTCGCTTTAGCTGATAAATGGATCAACGCTGTAATTGATTAGCGAGAAGTTGAGAATTAAACCAGAGTTCAGCGCAAACAATGGCCTCCTGACAATAGCAGCCGGCGTAAAATGTAAAATGATAGCCCGCAGCCAGATCGCCATCAAAGCCGAGCGTCTCGCTGAAAGAGGCCGGGCCGTTCTCAGCAGCCGCACACTTCTTTGAGTCCTTTTCCCTTGATTATGCTGTCAGTTAAACTGACAGGAGCCATTATGGACGCGGCCTGTCAACTCACCTTCATAAAACAAGCTGTAAACCAGCAAATAACAGGCTTATGACTTCATTATCTCAGCTTCTCCAAATCGCAGCTCAGGCCACTACGCTTGATCTGAGTAAGTAAGATTGTGTGTAGCTTTTCCACTGCCTCAGTTCAACCCATACCCAGGAAAAGCAATGTAGGAAAAAAGGAGACAGAGCCAGAAGGGCTAGACCCCTCTCCAAACAATAATACAGCTCTTCTTTTTTCATCAGGGCTGCTACACAATAAGAAGCACCTCACCATGTTCGGCAATCATTATTCCTCACGTTATTAATTAGCCCATGGTGCCTTGACTATAGTTACAAGCCAATGTGATCAGGGGCTCCCGATGTTAGGATAAAATGTCCTCGCAGTTGGCAGCAGGAGAAGTAGAGAGTAGAAGAACAAGCAATGTGTGTGTGTGTGTGTCTGTGTGTGTGTGAGAGTGAGAGAGAGAGAGAGAGAGAGAGAGGTGACAGAAAACAACAACAACACATAGGCCATTAATAAAAGTAGTGCTCCAGTGGAATTATTTAAGAGTTACCACAACAGAACTGCACAATGTGCGGGGAGGCTGGGGGACAGATGGAGACTGCATCTGGGAGAGGAAACCTTTTGCCACAGCACCGTGCTTGATGAGCCACAGCTTTTATTTATTTCATGCAAATAGATCCAGGCTTTAAACAAACCTGACAGCGGGGTTGCGAGGTGTCCGGTGTTTGGAAGCATTGAGCATTTTTGCCCTGCTTTTAGGAGACTTTGTAGCGTCCTGCAGAGCACAACCGTCCCGATGTTTGTACTGTAAGAGCTGAAATTTTAGAGCTGCAACATGCAGGCTTGCTCAAGTGTGTGCACCGTTTGCCTTCGTTAATACTTAAAGAACTGTCGTCCTCTCGAGCTCTCGGCCAACGTCTCCAAACTCTTCCTCGCATTTGGGCCCTTTGATTACGTTTAAAAGCCTGTTCCATTACATAAACTGGCAAGTGAACATGAGTTAAAAAAAAAATAAAAAATCAGAGTACCTCATTTTGTAAAGCCACCCATTTAAGCATTTGAAATATGGATGTAAAGGAAGAAGGTAATTGGTTGGGACGGTCCAGTTGGAGACAATGCGCTTACTGATTGCCTCTGTCTGAGACAAACACACAGGACAATCATTTAGCAGCCAGTCTGATTTGAGTTGGGCTGTTAGTGTTGGTTTAGCAGTGATGGGAGGGGCAGAGTAACGCAGGCAGGCCCATGAACTGGTCTATAGAGATTACTGATTAAGAGGGCTGACTGATTAGCGTTTGTTTTAGACAGCAGCGCCAAGATTGACGGGTAACCACTGGGAGCTTTACTACCCTCTAGCCACCAACCAACAAACACACACACACACACACACACACACATACAGTATATACCCACGCATACGCACACTATCAAAGGAATGTATATGACATACCAGGGGGTGCAGGAGTAGGGGGGGGGGTGGTTATCAAGTAAAAAAAATTACTAAAATTTGTGAGGTCAGACAGACTGTTTCAGGCAGGGACTGTGTTGGAAAAGCTTTTCAGACTGCAAGCCAAGCTCAACTGATTTGGTTGAAGTCCAGAGAGATTTAAACAACACTCTTCATCTCTATCTTTCTAACACATGCAGTGTTGTACAGCATTTCTCCTGCAGAGGCATAGCAAACTGGGAGCTCAAGAGTCCTGCATCCTGATCTGAGAGCAGTTTAAACCAATAATACACGCGATTCATGAAAAAAAATAATAACATGGACGTAAAGCCATCAATGCAATTCATCAGCCTATTTGGCACTTCAATTCTTGTCCACTCCCTTTCAACAAGAATAACATACAGGAGAAACGTACTGATGGGAGATTGTAACATTAAGACGTCAGAGTGCTTTTTTTTTTTTGTCAGAGGTACACTGTCAGGCAGAAAGATGGATTGTTTTACTGCACCAGAGGTGGCGGAGGCCCAGCAGAAGGAGAATGTGTTTCAACTATGGCTATAGTATTCAGGAGAGCAAAGTGAAACAGGGTGTAAAACAGAACAGAAAGAACACACACACACACACACACACACACACACACACACAAATGAGACCACAAACTGCCATTTTGGACCTACATGACACCCACTGAAGACAGATGGGTCGGATGGAAACATGGGTAGGATATCCAAACAGGCCTTCGGATTTGCACAGAAAGACAACATGCTCGTTTTATTTCCACTCCAAACAGCATGTTTATGTGACGGAGCACTCCAGTTTTTGGACACAGCTCCCTCCCTAATCCTACACATGTCCCAAAAGCTGTCGTCCAATGGCCTGCTTAGCATGACATGCCCTCCAGTGGTATGATGAAGGCACTGCATGTGCTTGTTTTTGCACAAAAGGTACTGATCACCTACCAGCATGAAAAAATGCATGGATAAAAAATGTGGCAGTCCAGTGATTGGGAGCGCGAGTGTCAAGGGAAAACCAGCCATACAGAATACTGCTCACTTACAGACAGATAGACAGATAATCAGATAGACAGATAGATAGATGGGTGCACAGGGACCAGTTGTGGCTTCCTAACACACTGTAAGCCCAGAAAAGACATGTCTTTAGTCTCTGGCATCTTTAAACAAACTGCCAATGACCCGAGGGTAGATCTGGCCATTTACAGCACCAGGTGGGTCTCAGCTTTTCTCATACATAACCATTTCCAGCAGATGTACTATACTACTACTACCACTACTACTAATACTGCTACTACTAATAATAATAATAGCAGCTCATCAGAAGTCAATCATACAATGCAGAGGTGAAATTCAGCAGCGGTTCTTCATCAGGCCAGCTGCTGATAGGTTTATGATGTGATAGATCAGGCACCAAAAATGATTTGACACTGAAAAAAATTCTTTGAAATGAAAGGAGTCTCAATCTATTGCCTAGTAATCTCAAAGCTTGAATGACCTTTATATAGCATTTTATTCCCGCCAGAGTGAGTGAGTGAGTGAGACACCCTGCAGAGGCAGTAGTAGCTCTAGCGCAGTCACTGCTGCCCCACCTCCTCCAGCCTGGCCCAAATCCTTTAATTAATACTGGCTTAGGGCCGATTGCTCCTGACGCTACAGGGAGTTTCCTGAGGCCCAACCTACCCTGCTCCACAACATGGGCACTAAATCTACCTATACAAACACACACACACACACACACACACACATACACACATACACACATACTTGTGTGAGGGCAGTAATTAAAAGCCAACCTTTTCTTTGCTATGATCTCTAACAGGCTTTGATCATGTCATTTGGAGCAACATGCAGATAGGGACCAGTAGTACTTGTGATTTCATTCCTAAATTAATTCTCAGTTAAAAAAAATAAATAAATAAACAAACAAAAAATGCAAACTAATATTATGGTATGTGTTTAAAAAAAGATGATAAATACAGAACAGTGGGTTAACAGCTGACATGAGACATGATGTACTGAAAAATAAAATTATATATATATTTATATATGTATGTGTGTATGTGTGTGTGTGTGTGTGTGTGTGTGTGGAATAACAGCAGCCAATTTTGTCTGAACCACTTGCGGATTTGGACTGTGGGAATTAAGGCCCACAATCTGAAAGCTTTCTCTCAGCAACTCTAAAGTAGCAGACCTTAATAACTAACATCCATCACCAGCACATTTGACCCAGGGCAATGTAGTGAGCTGTGGTGAGGTAAGTACAGGATGAAGCACAGCAGCGCAGGACGCACCACATAGAGCGAACACATGTGTCAGACACCCAGTGTAGCGCAGTGTGCAGGCTAATCATTCCAACATGCTGCCGCTGCATTCGATAGCATGCATTCCTCCAGCCAATGCTGAACACACACCTTCAGTCGCAAAGACGGCTTTTCCTTTTTTTTGTGTTTGCAGAGTGATTGTTCATGCTGATTGTTTTATTAATCCCATCAGAGGCAAAACTGTATCTTTTTTTCCCAGGCAGTTCTCAGAGCTGTGCTGTGCTGCTGTTGTAGATACCTGAATAAAGCGAAAAGTTCCTGTACTGTTCATTAACAGCAAGCCTGTGATGCAATTTGAAATTAAAATTCAGAATCAATCCAGATAAAGAAAAATAGACAAACAGAGAGAAACATAGTGAGTGAGTGAGAGAGAGAGAGAGAGACAGCGAGAGAGACAGACTATGAGGGAGAGAGAGAGGAAATATGAGGTAGGAAGGGGAGCTTGTTTGTTTGCTTGCCTCTGGCTATTAAATTGAGTAAAGTGCCAAGTGGATGCAAATAGCAGGACTAATGCCTAGAGAACTGCAAGCTGTAGAAATGGAGCATAAATCTAGCAGCCCTGGGTCACTGCTTAAACAAGCTCACCCTCAGGAGAAATGGCCATATCCAAACAGTTCTTTAAAACAAACTGTCAATAGATTAACTGAAGCTAACACTACAGGCTGTTACAGCTGAGCCGACTGCAGCGCTCAGCACCATTTCACTGATGACCGGAGATTACAAACCGTAAAGGGGGGAAAAAAAAAAACAAAAACAAATATTTACTATGTGGAAAACTAGAGAAAAATTACTTTCAGCTGTTCTGACAAAGCGTTATTTTAAATGCAGATAAATCAGTCAGATCTTTCAGTTAGTACTCATATGATTTTAACGATAGGAGTCCCATCATGCCTGTGACCATAAGATTATAGACAGATTTTACTTTCAGGTTTATTTTATTCTAACAAATATGTCTGTGGCTTAAATGATATTTCAATTCCTAAACTGAACTTCACTGCACAAACTGGAATAACACTAGCTAACCAATCTAGATTAGCTGGACATCCAGCTGTATATTAGTTTCCATTTATAAGGGCACTATACACTGAAGTGCCAGAAAAACTGGTACCGGAGCCTATGCGAAATACATAACGCCACCTATGCGTCGTGTCCACCAGTGTGTATGTAAAGCAACAAACATCTATGGAAGCTTCTAGAACTGTTTCCATCGATACAGTTGGAGTTGATAGAGAAAACCTGATACTGAACTGAGTAACCTACTGAGCATGAAACACTCAGGGATTCTGAGTTTTATGTTTAAGATGTTATGGTGTATAATTAATTGAGAGCACAGGGATGGCTAACCTGAGCACACGGCGCCTGAATTACACCTCGACTCATGAGCAATGCGCAGATCCTGGTGAGCGTGCACTTCTCACCGGTCACAGAAATAAAGTGGTTTCTCTCTCTTTTCTCGGCACGCTCACTTCACTGCACCGTGTTCCTAAATGTCTATATGTGCATGCATTAAAGATTAAACTATTAAGGATACCATTTACACAAGATGTTTTATCAGCTTTCTTGTGTTATAGGAAGATGAAGTATTATCTCCCCTTGATATTTTCACAGAGCACAGCTTGCAGTCTACTTTGCTTCGATCATTAATACATAGCGGGATAACATACACTAGGCTTTCCTCAAATAGTCATCACATGATATAGGATGTACGAGTATGTGCAAGGTCTCAGACTAATACCCGACACCGGTGTCTATATAGATGCATCCCTCGTAAATAATAAATTGTTTAGTGGACTGTAATAAATTCGTAATCAATCACAAGAATTAGTGATTGATTGTGAATTATTCCAATAACACAAGGATGACCAGATAAACAGACAGACAGACTATATGGACAAAAATATTGGGACACACCTCTTGAATCGTTGAATTCAGACGATTCATTCAGTCCCGTTGCCACAGGTGTATAAAATCAAACACCTAGCTATGCAGTCTGCCTTTACAAACATCACAAACAGGAATTCATCATTCCAAAGAGCTCACTGAATTTGAGTGGGGTACTGTAATAGTATGCCACCATGGCAACTCATGGGAAGTCTGTTCCTGAAATTTCTTTCATCCTATATATTCCACAATCAACTATGAGTGGTATTATTGAAAAGTGGAAGCGTTTAGGAATCACAGCAACCCAGCCACAACGTAAAGTTACAGAGAAAGTTACCTGAGTGCTGAGGCTAACACATTGCTGACTCAATAACCTCCTCTAACATTAACTTTAGCACAAAAACTGTGTGCCAGGTGCTTCATGACATGCCGAGCAGCTCCATGCAAGTCTTACATCACCAAGCACAATGCCAAGCATTGGATGGAGTGTTGTAAAGCTTTGACTATAGAGCAGTGGAAATGTGTTCTGTGCAGAGATGAATCATGCTTCTCTATCTGGCAGTCTGATGGATGAATCCGGGTTTGGTGAACGCCAAGAGAACGTTACCTGCCTGACTGCATTGGGCCAACTGTAAAGTTTGGTGGAGGAGGGATAATAGGTTTGGCCCAGGCCCCTTAGTTCCAGAGAAGGGAAATCTTAAGGCATACTAAGACATTTTGGACAATTGTATGCTTCTAACTTCAAGGGAACAGTTTGGAGACAGTCCTTATCTGTTCCTGCATGACTGTCCTCTAGTGCACAAAACACGGTCCATAAGGGCATGGCTGGGTGGGCTTGGTGTGGAAGAACTTGACTGGTCTACACAGAACCCTGATCTCAACCCCACTGAACACCTCTGGGATGAACAAAAACAGACATGAACAAGAACCAGGCCCTCTTGTCCAACATGAGTGTCTGACCTCACAAATGCTCTTTTGGAGGCATGGGCAGAAATTCCTACAGACAAACTCCAAAATCTTGTAGAAAATTGAATGACCTTCCTGGAAGTGTGGAAGCTGTTACAGCTAGGAGGACCATGAATATATTGAGCTTCATGCTTGAAATGGAAAATCATGTTGCCTTACCAGCCAGGGACTTACCATGTTGTCATAATCCAGAAGGTGACCTATTTGTTGTAGGGATGGATAAAAAGATAAAAATACACTGCTGACTTGCAGTATAACAAAAGGGATTAGAGTTGGTCAGGTAAAATCATTGAATTTTCATATGCTCCATGGTTTAACTAAACAGGCAAAAGAGGACATGTGGAAAGTTCAGAGGTGGAGGAAAAGGGTGGCTACAAAGCGTTGCATAGCACAGCGGGGCAAGTGCCACCCAACATCGCCCTTCCTTCCCCATTCCAGCCATTCAACAGGTCCATCACCTCCTAGTCTGTGAAAACATGGAAAATCCACACCAACAACACACAGAGCAAGCAGAAATTGCTGTGCCATTTTCAGGACCCAGTAAAGGAACTGGTGTGATGTTCAAACAAGAGCAGGAAGCGCAGTACCTTTACTTTAATTAACTGAGTGGGAGTGAGTGTCCTTTCAGCTCACTGCCTTTCATAGCAGACTCTATGTGCAGAAAGAGATCGGATTCACCGCTCGCGAACCAGCGGAAGTCATTAGGCTATGTCCAGTATGATATTTCAAAGGTCTTGCTGAGCTGATAGGACACTGCACACTAATGATGGAAAGTTCTTTTGGAGGTGCTCGGGTCAGGCACATAGCACGGTGTTGCTGTAACTAGAAAAAGTTTATAACCCCTAACCCAATCCTGGTGTCTGTTGATAACTTTTATCTGTGTGCTCATGGAGCTTTGAACTGTTTTACAAAAAAAAAAAAAAAACACTGCTATAAATCACAGTTTAAGTTTACACTTCTTTTGTAGACTGTGTCTCATCAGTGACATGAGCTGCCTCTTTCCACTGAGGGACTCTAATGAACACTGTCTGCTCCTGTTTAGACTGAGTTAGAAGAGGAGCAGAGAAATGGTTTCAATTTAGATGGGTGTGAGGCTCTTCAATTCCCAGGCTTCAAGGCTTCCTTCCTCAGATCAGGAGGAATGCCATATCTGGCTTTTTGCACCGCTATAAGTCTACAATAAAGAGAGGAAGAAAAGATGGGAGTGGATTCGAGGAAAGGCTACTTTTAGAAGCTTTTACTTTTGCGTGGCCCCAAATTCGCCTGATCCAAAGGCTGGAGGATCAAAAAGGGAGAATGTGAAAGGACTAAAAAAAGGGTTAGAGGGAGATTGATTGGGTTAGAGAGGTTTGATGAGGATGAAAAACCATGCTATGACCTCTGCAGTCACCAAATCTCAACCGAATTGAACAATCTCAGCCCAATTGGAGATGTCACTTGTTCTCTCAATGTCCATGTGGATTTCCTCCAATTTCCTCCAACCACCCCAAAAAAGGGACAGTAGGTGGACAGGCTGCAGTGAATTTGTCCGTAGGTGTGAATGGGTATGTGTGTGGTATATTTCAATGAACTGGCATCCCACCCATGGTGCGTTCCCAAGATAGGTTCCAGATCCATGACCCTGACCAGGATAATGCTGTTACTGCAGACGATGAATGTCGGCACTCTCTACCACCATTATCATCATAACAATCAAAACACCAACTGACGGAATGTGTTTTGAAATAATGCTCTTCCTCCCTCTAGAGCCTTTTAAAACATGTGGGACAAGTGGGACAAGTCTGTTCTGGCATCTCGTGGTGTCCCAACACTTTTCCGATGTCACTTTATATGGGTTTTTCCTTTAATTTGTCATCCATCTGGTATATCGTGACACGTTTTATAATACTGAATACACCTTTATAGAAAGGCCACCAAGAACAGTGAAACAGCAGACTGAAAGGCTAAGCTCAGTACAGCCTGTATCAAGCATGCAGTGGTTAAATCTCTAGAACAAGAACTCCCTTCGCCAACTATGGCTGTATCCTGTATTTTCCAATTATCACCTTTTAAATGCCAGCTGGGTGCATTCCAAGCCATCAGGGGGCAATTCCATTTGCACTGCTCTGAGACAAAGTCATGCTCAAGTACTTTCATGGTAAAGTTCATTGCAAGTAGAGAGACCCCATCACTATTTTCATTATTTGGGGGAACAGATCACCTCAGCTTTCTGAACCCAGGCTGGCATTATTGATGCCATTGGCTGCACACTTTTGGGAAAACACACAAAACTGGATCCTACAACATGTACCAAAAACTTTTTCTAGTCTTTTCTTAATAAACTGCATACAGCAACTGAATTGGCATTATCACTGACTCAAATTAATTATGTTCTGATAGCCAGACTTTTTTTTTTTCCTTTGGTGTCCAATTTATTATACCCATTCATGTTCTGGACAATCAGAAGTCTGTCACATTTGTGTCTCTTTTCTTTTGGTGAGCATTTTGAAAAGCAGCATTATATGCTGAGCCTCCATTTGTGGTGCTGACTTTGAAAATGAGGCCCAGGCAGCCCAGGGTCTTTTTCTCTGGTTCATCTACTATCTAGTGAAACTCAGCGTTTGATTTCTCTCCCCTCCCATGCTGCCTCTGTACTGCATATAGGGGCATTTAGCTGTGAATTCATTTTCATGTTTAGAAATACCCTGCTGTGTCGCGATTCAGCTGCTGCATAATAAAAAAATTCGGCAACACTACATATGGTCTGATTGGCCTTGTGGGTATTTTCACAGCGCTGTGGCTACGGCGGGGTGTACGCTTCCGAAAGCAAGAAAAAAAAAGAGAGGAGGGTGGGATACGGGAGAAAGAAAAAGGGGGAAAAAAAGTCAATGGGGACACAAAGACAGCAACATGACAAGTCTAGGGCAACATAATGCTACATCAAACACAGTGCCACAAGACAGTGTTAAAAATATCAACAATAGCCATGATGGCAACCTCTTCCTCAAGAGAGAGAAATATCTAAATAATGAGATGTTGTATGAATGAAAATGAGGGGCGGGAGATAGGCGAAATGAGAAATCAAAAGCTGCGAGTTAAACCTTTTCTTCTTCTTTTTTTTTTCCCTATAGTCATGTCTCCTCAGCTAGACAGTGTGTGTGTGTGTGTGTGTGTGTATCTATGTGTGTGCGGTTGTTTAGAGGTGGGTGTTGAAAACGGGCTTCTGAAACAGGCACCTACCTCCACACCAACAGCATCTTAATGTGCTATGTCTAATGCACCTATTTAGGATTTGGTGTGCCAGACTGCAGACTCTCTTTTTTTGTGCAGGGGGGTTGGAGCAGTGTGGCTATCACCTATCACAACAGCTGGGGCCCAGAAGGGTAAACAAAAGCCATCAGGAAGTAGCGCATGGCTGCAGCTGGGCCTAAAAGGCATGGTGATGTGTGTATCAGTGGGCAGCCTACTACAGCCAGACTACCAGTGGAGCGCTGTCCATGTCTGCGCCTGAACCATCCACAACAACGCACAACACAGCCCAGTTGAAAAATATGAAATTGAGCTCCTAAAGGGAAACAAATATTCAGCATACCATCAAAACAAATGAAATGAGCCATGGGCTTCCAAAAACACCAGAAGGGTGAAATGAGAACTTTATGCTTTGCTGACATACTGTAAAAAAAGGTCAAATTCCCAAATGACCAGATCAAAGCTGTGCCAAACGGACAGACTGGGGTTTGGGGTTTGCAGTGGAAGAGACAAAATGGGCCCTCAAAAGGCTCTGCCTCCAAAGGATTTGGTCCCATTCCTGCACTTTCACTTTCAAATGACCTGGCTTATGACACTCTCAACTTCATAATTACAGTCCCTTTATGCTGACTGCATTAAAAAAGAGGCACTTCCAGAACCTGTTTGCTGGACTGCGGATGAAGGTTAAACCTTTTAAAGGTCTTCTTGCCAAAACAAACCATTGCTTTCTTGCACTTTCAAATAGCATAAGTACAGAAAACAGCCTCTGGCAATTCCAGGATGCAACCTTCTCCAATTCAGCTGTGCTCCACAATAAGGGGAAGCATCATAAAATCCTTACGGTTCAATTTCAAGGTATGAACAGAATAAAACACGTCACCAAAATAATGCCCATTTTAGCTGACGTGCTGAATTTTGAAGTCCCACTGATAAAATGAGATTCATCCCTGGATAAATTCACGTATACATGCATGCATGGATGAATGAAACAAGACTGAAAGCTGAACTCATTAGCTCAGCTGTATGAGAATGCTGTAAAAATATTTTTTTAAATGGAATTGCATTGTGGATATGAATTAAAAATGCTTCTAAAAAAAAAAAAAGCAGCAGTGTTTACATGTTGCATGTATTCACAATGGGAACTCTGAGGTTCGTAGATCTAGCGGTACAAAGAGAAACATCCATCTTGCACAAACCTGTAGCACAGTCAATCTGAATGCATCAGTAGAGAAATATTTTATTCTCCCTCAATTCTGCATGTGTTCTTCCATTAGCAGGTCATCCAATATTAACTTGTCGTTCATGATGCCGTCCTTCAGCTTGGAGCCACGCGGCCTTCTAAGTGCTTCAGCATCTCTGTCATTCCTACTGCCCTTCGGCTATTCGCGCTCTCAGGAATCTGGCCGTGGACGGTGTCTGGCACTGCTGGCATGTTTCCAGTGGCCATGCTAAGCTCCGTTACAACATCTAGCTGCATTTCACAACAAGGCAAGGTGGCTTCTCCAGAGCCTTCAGGCTACAACAGATGTGGATTGACATACTAATTCTCGTCGAGAAAAAACTTTACTTTTTACAGATTTGCGCTTTAGTAAAACAATCAAATTCAACATTATTTGTGCAAAAGACATGCACAGTAAAATGAAATAAAATAGCCTTTGTTTCATTATATTTTAGGACATAATACTCCAGGACATTATTATTATTATTATATTTGCAACTATAATACTATAATATTATAGTATATATATATATATATATTAACTATAATATATATACAAATATAAATGTTAGGAGAGGATTTTGTATTGCATCCTAATGTATAAATGTGAATACAGGGTGTCTTGGGCATCATTATGGCCTACAGAATGGTGTCTACTTAGAACATCATGGCACATTTATATACTATTCTCAAGCAGGAAGTTATATATAGATACAGGGGTTAGACAATGAAACTGAAATGCCTGTCATTTTAGTGTGGGAGGGTTCATGGCTAAATTGGACCAGCCTGGTGGCCAAATCTTCATTAATTGCACATTGCACCAGTAAGAGCAGAGTGTGAA
>JAOVYV010000048.1:25917872-25928267 GCA_025674545.1 Hassar affinis
GCTGGGCACCGGCTCCCCCGTGACCCCGTAACTGGGAATAAGCGGTACAGAAAATGACTGACTGACTGACTGTTTATAATTCTCACTTGAACAGATGAAAATAAAAATGTGTGTTTTTCATTTAGCTGCATAATAATTCTGCACAATAATAGTTGCCCAATAATTGTGCATATATAGATATTCTCCTAAGAAAGCCAAAAACTCACTTTTACTTTCTTAAATATTTATGTTTGAGGTTTATTAACATTTTGGATTAACCGAGAGCACTGTAGTTGGTGATTAATGAAAATAATTCTCAAAAATAAGACTTGCCTAATAACTGTACACACAGTGTATTGTTTTACAATAAAGAGGTCAAGCGATGTGAAAAACAATGTAGCAGTGGTTTCACTTTTCATTATTTCAGCATGCATTCTACATGTCACTATGGAAAAAGATCCGTCGTGTGTGTTGCATTTCACATTTTGCCACTGTGGTGGTTGCTTTTCAGTTCGGCACGGATTCCTCCCCATAGGTCCGTTATTATTGCCTATTCGTATGGTATGTCCCTCAATAGCTTATTAATGTATAAGCATGATTATTTCCTCATAAGTTAAGTATTAGTTTATGCATTAATTCATTGTTATTCGAGTGTTAGTGCTAGTTCAAGTGTTAGTCTTATTATATGCTTAGTATTAAAAAAAGAATTAACACTGTAAAGTATGTAAGTATTACTTTTGATTACCACTGGAACATGTAGAGTATTTCAGCCCAAGTTATTGTGTTTGCCAAATGTCAAATGTTTGTGACGAAGTCAGCAGAAACAGCCACAAACTGCTGCTTCCTGTTAAGGTGTTGCCACTAGAAGTTGCAAAGGCAAAATCAAACTAGGAGAAATGTCAAAGTAAAATAACTGTACTTCAACTAACTCTAATAGCTATTGCACTAATAGAGGAGAACAGAGTGTCTAACACAAGCCTGTGGGTGACTAATGACTAGAGTAACAAAATGCAAAGTTCTGTTATTAAGCTCTGAATTTAGAAACAAAATGTAAATCTTTCAGGTTCTTGAGCATGAACAGCTGCACATTTTAACGTGTATTGTACAGGATATCCTTTGCCTAACAACATCCTAATGTGTCAGGACCTTGATTCAACCCTATACCTTTCAGCACTTGGTTACGGTTCTTAGAAATGCCATCTGACACCTGATCATTTCCTTTTTACTGTGTTACTACAACCTATCAAAGAGCGGTAGGATAGTATTTCTACTATCAAAACTGCTACGATTACTGTTGTATTCTAAAAGCAAGCAAACTAACAAAAAAGCTCTGTAATCCATTCTTACTGTATCTGTTTTCTACGTCGTCATCTACACTGGTCTGGAAGTGCAAAACTAAAGCAAAACACGTATCTGGGTTGATTAACCATGTTTAAAATATTTTAAAGTTTCTGTTAAGTGGAAAGTTTCTGTCATTTTTTCCTTGCTTCATCCGTTTAAAACACCCCTGTTCATGTTCTTTCCATTATGCTCTTTACTATTATAATTAGAGTGGAAGATAAAAGATTTGAATATTAGCACCATGTGGGTGTGAGTTCAAAAAAACAAAAAAAAAACAACAAAAAAAGGATTTTCTTTAGTTCCTCAAACATCCTGGTAAGGCTGTAGGGTACAGAAGCAGTTGTTGTCTAATTTGTCAGTGAGTAATTGAACAGGCAATGAATAAGGTGCCTTAAATGACTAAGAGCTCAAACAAACCACCTAAACATCAGCGATTGAGCTGTTGCTATACTGCATGTTTGTGTTTTTGTGCCACTTTGCTTGCCATGGTGATGCTATCTGAGCATCTTGCAAAAGTGTGTAAAACAAAGCTTACATGTTTACACATCTTGAAAATGATGCTGAAAGCTGTGAAAACTGTGAAAACCGCTCAGAGTAGACCATATACACACCCACACACACATACACACATACACTCACAAGGACACACACACACAAGGACACACACAAGGACACACACACACACAAACACAGATACTTGTCTTTCTATCCAGATAAGGACTTTTCAGTAGGATAAATTCCCTATTCAAACATTAGGTACAAATTAATTTTGCTTTAGAAACAAAAATATTAAATTTATTTATTAAATGTAAAATTTATAATTGATTAAAAAAAAATTATAAAACAAAGCGTGAAACAGGAGACGATCAATGCACACAGGACGACTGTCTAAATAAATTTACAAAAAAACAAAAACAAAAAAACCCAAGAAATAATGTACATTAATTAATACAATATATACATTACACAGGAAAAGTTAATGAAGATAAAAAAAATAAAAATGTGAAAGATCTACACTTAAACCCAAACTTTACCTTTACCTCACTTACCAAAAGGACACTTTCTCTCTCTTTTTTTCTTTTTTTCAAAAAACAAAAACTGTTTCCCTCATGAGGGCTAGGTAAATTTCCCCATGAGACAAATATATAAAATGTCCCCACTAAGATATAAAAATCTGCATGCTCACACACACACACACACGCAGGGAAACGCCACAGAAGTCATACTCATATGCAGCCCTTTGATGGTGTCTTGATATGACTGTGTATGGACTGGAAAACCACATCACTTAGGCATTAGACCTAAAGAAAGCACATTTTCAACAGTATCCAAATGCCCTTCTAGTCCAACATGTTGAGTTAAAAAAAAAGACTGTACATCTTGGCATTTAACCCATGAAAATATCCATTGTGTAAAAGACTATTATAGAAACAAAAGAATTTGACTTCCTGCACCTACTTTCCTGAAGCATGCCTATGCCAGCCATTATGCTCATTTACAAACAAAAACACACAAATGCTATGAGACTATGAGATGGTTCCTCTGCTAGCAATAAAGTCATCAAATATCTACCAGAACACTTATTTACTGCAGCACTGATTTGGATGTTTTCATTTATTTACAATTTGCAACATGTGCTTCATAATTTTATGATTATGGCTTGCTGTGGCCATTGTTTGATCATATTTAGAGTAATAACTATGCTAAGAATCTCTTAAGTGTCAACAATGATCTGTTAAAGGGACCTTTTCTTAGCATTTCAGTTAAGAATGATGTTACAAAAGAAATGGCTGCCAGTGGTGCCCTCATTTCGACGTTTCCTTTCTATGATTAGTCACTTTAATACAAACCTTGCAGTATGGCTTACATGGTTCAAAATGCCATACTATGCCTGCTGTTCATCCTAAATCCCACCCAAAGCAATACGTCATGCACAGGATGCGAATCATATTGATATTCCCAATGATTAGATGATTGAGAAACCAGATTGTAGAAACTGGAAACAAATAACCGGTAAAAGAGATCTGTTGGGAAATGGGTAGCGGAAAAAACAAACGTCTCAAATGCTTCTTAAGGAAGATCTGAGAAAAACTAGGCCTGCTTAGTCTTAACTTTAATAGGCTTTAATATAGAGCCAAATTTAACAACCACAGGTGGCCAAAACACTAGGAAACATTGGGCTGAGGTAATTTGAGGGATAATTCAGCTGTCTTCTGCATATGCCAGATTCACAATGTGTTGTTCAGCAAACATAATCCATCATCCAGGATATGAATCATATTAATATTCCCAATGATTAGATGATCGAGAAGCCAGATTGTAGAAACTGGAAACAAATAACTCGTAAAATAGATCTTTTGGGAAATGGGTAGTGGAAAAAACAAACGTGTCTGAAATGCTTCTAAAGGCAGAACTGGTGAAAAACTAGGTCTGCTTAGTGTTACCATTAATAGTTTTAATAAAGGGCCAAATTTAAGAACAACGGGAGGTCAAATCACCAGGGTGCATTGGGCTGAGGGATATTTGAGGGATAATTCAGCTTCTGCAAATGCCTGATGAACAATGTGTTGTTCAGCAAATATAATCCTTCAGCTTTGTTCATTTGTTTGTCTGTTCGGTTTTACCGTACTACATTGGTTCATCAGAGTGAGTACACCAAGCCAGTATATCGTCTTCTCTAGTAGATCAGTTTATGGTTTCAGATCGTCCTCCTCTATGCGTCCTGTAAATGTTCATATTCATTCAATTACAAGCATCAGCTGAAAATCTCTTCATTGCTTATATCTTCTTCAACATTAAATAATTGTAATAATTTTACATGTTTAATGTTTCCTAAATTTCTGAAGTTTCTTTAAATAAACTCTTGAAGTATGCTTTTTTGGTACAATCTCTCACCTCTTGCAATATTATAGCTTTTGTCATTTATATGTTCTGTATAGGTGGCATAATTGTCTCGTCGATCAAAGTCAACTTCAAAGTCAACTTTATTATCGTTCTGGGTATCGCCCAGTAAAATGAGGTCACTAATCCTCCAGTACTACATTACACAGACACCTTCTAGTAAATGAACACAGGAGTAAACAAAACCCAAACTTACAAACTTATATATACAGTGAGTTACATAAATCATAAAATATATCAATCATAAAAAAGTTCCCTGGCATTCGGTGTTTGTCATTCACTCTGAGTACGGTGATTACTCACTCACTATCAGTAATAAGCACTAAAAACCTTTTCACGAAACTTATACTTGTTTTTCGTTCAAAAGCCGGATGGCAAGAAACCAGCTGATGTGGTTGAGAGAACATATAAACAGTTTTCACCTCTAGGGCATCTTAAAATATTTGGAGAACTTCACAGCTGGCTCTTTCCATTTCATTTGTAGGTTTCAGGTCAGAGGTGATGGGCTTCACCTACATGCACTTTCATAAACTGAGAAGAAAACTAGCCACATTAACCTTATTTCCTGATCAGACTGGAACCGTAAAAATAAAGTCAGTGAAGAAGCTACTGTTGACATACGTAACATTTATTGCTTATTTATTTATTTTTAACTGGAGACGAATTGATTTTAATTAGGGAAATGGGATGCTCTGTTCACGTTGTAGACCATTTTAGTCAAACCATAGCAGGGTATAGACAAAGATATGTATAACCACCTTAATGGATCAGGAAGCTTTTTGTTAATTCTTCATATTATACTCTACTTTTATATTGCTTTATAATACTGCCTAAGTAGCTTAGTAGATTTACTATGTAAATCCAGATGTGCTCAACAGCACTCATAGTTCACAGCATTTACCACTTTCTCGCAGTTGTAAGTGACAGATGAGTCATAACTGCACATTCACTGTTTCTTAGCACCGTTTCTACTGTGTCCAAGACACCAACACACTGCTTGTGGTTTATATACCAAGACACCAGTAATGCTTCCTAAACCATTTAGACTAACTGGTTATCATTTAAACACAACCAAATACATACTTTTCTATTAGCTGATGATTGAAAAGGAATTAGCCACACACACACACATACAGACAGACAGAGAGAGAGAGAGAGAGAGAGAGAGAGAGAAAGGGGGAGAGTAGTGAGAGATTTTGCTTATTTTTTTTAAATTACACACATTTACAAATATCACACATTCACACATACATGGTGAGGAAAAAAAGTAACTTAAGAAAAAGCCCCTTTCAAATGCTATCTTTTGAAAAAGAAAAAAGGGCTGTCTTACAAACAGGAAATTATATCAGTCACCATAGTTACAACAGCATACTGGAAAGAGTGCTGCTGTAACTAGTTCTCTCTTTCACTGATCATTCACTCTGAAGAAACGTGGTCCAGGCAGAGCCAGCCAAGACAACACCCATCACTGCAATGCCGACAGAAATAACACACACACGCTGACCATTTGTCAGGGCAACGAGTGTTGGTGAGTACACTTCTTACTGAAATGTTAGTGCTGTTAATCTTATATCCAGTCTATTATTATTATTATTATTATTATTATTATTATTATTATTATTAATAATAATAATAATAATAATAATCATGGTTATATAATAGTAACCACAACAACAACACTAATAATAATAATAATGATAATAATATTGTATAATAATAATATTGTAAAATAATACTGTAGCAGGTGAACAAAAGAAAGTAAATAAACTTTCCACAGCATAATTAATCAAAGAAAAATGTAATTTATATTATATATAAATTATTTATATACATATATATGTAACTCGATACATTTTCTTGTTTAATATTTTACTGACCCAACATTCTAACTCTTATATGCTCTTACATGCATGATGAAATAAAAATTCTATCAGAATCTTAACAAAATCTGTATGAAACTCTATCTATTCCCTGCTTATATACTCAAACTGTTAATCATATACAATCCCTGAGTTAAAATAAATGCGGTAGCCTGTCATTGTGTCACAGTAGTGACAGATTCCAACCTGTAAATTGCATCTCTGTGACTGTGGTAATTGGTGGAGGCTGTGGTAATTGGTGGAGTCTGTGATAATTAGTGGAGACTACTTATACGTATGGTATATATTGTGAAAGTATTATAGTCATTATGCAAATGTATATACTATTCAGCCTTGTATGCGTTTCTTGTATGGAGAGATCTGTTCCTCAGTTTTAACATGTAACAAGAATTAGAGCAGAGCTTGCTAATCGTGCAGGCAGACAGGAAACACATTTCACTTCACGTGTACCAGCATGCACTCGGTTGTACTGGGACCACCACTCATTGTATGAATCAGCGTTGAGGGATGCGGAACTGCTATTGTGCTGTAGACTTCCTCCAATCTATACTTCCTTCAACAAACCCAAAACTGCCATCCAATTTCAGCTTCCTTTTTCCATGTGTTAAAATTGAGATTGAGATTGTGAATGTTGAAAAATGTTTTATTTATTTCTCCAGATCTGTCTCTACAAACCTTGACTATGACTATGATGGCGACTCCAAACAGCAGCAGCATGGCTGTCTCCACTGCTGGCAACTGCACCAACTTGTATGATCATCGGGGGTGGGCGCATGTGCTCCTGCCTGTGGTTTACACTTTCATATTCATTGTGGGACTGTCGGGTAATGTTTTGGCTCTGCATGTCATCTGGCCCAATATGAAGAAGATCAACTCCACTACGGTGTACTCTGCCAACCTGGTGGTTTCTGACATCCTTTTCGCACTCGTCCTCCCCTTGAGAGTGGTTTACTACGGCTTGGGATTCCACTGGCCAATGGGAGAAGGCATGTGTAAGGCCACAGCTCTGCTGTTCTACATAAATATGTATGCTGGAGTGAACTTCATGACCTGCTTGAGTGTGGACCGCTTCATCGCCGTGGTGCTCCCACTGCGCTTCAGCTGCTTCCGTAAAATTCACAACGTGAGATACATTTGCATAGGCGTATGGATGTTGGTGCTGGCGCAAACACTGCCACTCCTCTCCATGCCAATGACTCATGATGAGCACAATGGCTACATCACATGCATGGAGTACCCGAACTTCGAGCAGGTGGACGGCCTGCCCTTTATGTTGATCGGTGCTGTGTTCCTGGGCTATGGCATTCCTCTGGTAACCATCTTGATTTGCTACTCAGCTCTTTGCTACAAACTTCGTCAGCTGGCCAAGACAAATCAGTTGACAGAGAAGTCAGGTCTCAGTCGCAAGGCCATCGGTGTGATCTGTTGTGTCATCCTGGTGTTTGTGGTATGCTACAGCCCTTATCACATAGACCTCCTGCAGTACATGATCAGAAAACTACTCTACCAGCCTGACTGTAGTGAACTGCATGACTTTCAGATCTCCCTGCATGTCATGGTCAGTTTTATGAACCTCAACTCCTGCCTGGACCCCTTTATCTACTTCTTTGCCTGTAAGGGCTATAAGAAGAAGGTGATGAAGCTGTTGAAGAGGCAAGTGAGCATGTCGTTATCCAGTATGGTTAGGACATCGCCAGATGAATATTCCAAAGACACTGACAAAATCAACATGAGCAGCAGAGTATGTCAGAGGGAGAGGAGCAGCATGATATTGGGTGACTGAGAGACACACAAGTTCTGGACTTCAAAATCAGCAGGATAATAGTGGATGTCGGACTACCATTACACCATTCATACCAGACCAGAACAAAACACCATAGCTAATGACTCAAGGCAGCATAATATTGTTTTTGAGTCTGGAAATATTTTATACTTTCAACCTGATCTATCCTTTGTAATTAGTACGTTTTCTAGAATTCCTCTGAATAACAAGTTTCATTAAATTGATTAAAGCCAGATACATTTTGAAAAAAAAACAAATTATTTTTTTTTAAACATTATGAAAAGTGCTCTAAAAATGTAAACCTTAGAGAAAGCCAGGATGTAGCCAGGAAGTTTTTTTTTTTTTGTCTCTTTAATGGTCTCCAAACTAAGAGTGCCACCTTCTGTCAGATATCTGCAATAATCGTGGGTGACTCAGAAATGAATGAACTGGAGTGGGTGGCATAGTGGTGTAGTGAGTAACTTGCCACCTTACAGCTCCAGTGGTTGCTAAAGAGGAATGGTCAGTGAATTCATATATAGCATATAAAACAATATGAATATTCATACTGAATGCAATATTACCAGGATTAAACCAAGCAGACCGACCAATCATTTTTAACAAGGAGAGTTATAGGAGAGAACTTTATTCACATTTCTGGAAAAGTGTGAAAGACGTATGAGGCAGATGAAGTGTATGTCTTTTCTGACATACACTATATTGTCAAAGGTATTCACTCAACCATCCAAATCATTGAATCACCTCCATGGCCACAGGTGTATAAAATCAAGCACCTAGGCATGCAGACTGCTTCTACAAACATTTGTGAAAGAATGGGTCGCTCTCAGAAGCTCAGTGAATTTCAGCGTGGTACCGTGATAGGATGCCACCTGTGCAACAAGTTCCTCGCTACTAAATATTACACAGTCAACTGTCAGTGGTATTATAACTGTCAGTGGTATTATAACTGTCAGTGGTATTATAACTGTCAGTGGTATTATAAAGTGGAAGCAATTGGGAACGACAGCAACTCAGCCACAAAGTAGTAGTCCATGTGAAATGACAGAGCGGGGTCAGTGAGTCAATCACTACAGACCTCCACACTTCATGTGGCCTTCAGATTAGCTCAAGAACAATGCATAGAGAGCTTCATGGAATGGGTTTCCATGGCCGAGCAGCTGCATGCAAGCCTTACATACATCCAATGCAAAGCGTCAGATGCAGTGGTGTAAAGCACATCGTCACTGGACTCTAGAGCAGTGTAGACGTGTTCTCTGGAGTGACGAATCACACTTCTCAATCTGGCATTCTGATGGATGAATCTGGGTTTGGCAGTTGCCAGGAGAACGGTACTCATCTGGCTGCATTGTGCCGAATGTAAAGTTTGGTGGAGGGGGGATTATGGTGTGGGGTTGTTTTTCAGGAGTTAAGTTAAGCAGCCCCTTAGTTCCCAGTGAAAGGAACTCTTAATGCTTCAGCATACCAAGAGATTTTTTGGACAATTTCATGCTCCCAACAGTTTGGGGATCACCTCTTGCTGTTCCAACATGACTGCACACCAGTGCAAAAGCAAGGTCCATAAAGACACGCATGTGCGAGTTTGGTGTGGAAGAACTTGCACACTCCTAACACACGGTGGAAAGCCTTCCCAGAAGAGTTTAAGCTGTTAGAGCTGCAAAGGGTGGACAGACATCATATTAAATCCTATGGATTAAGAATGGGATGTCACTCAAGTTCATATGCATGTGAAGGCAGGTGAGCGAATACTTTTGGCAATATAGTGTATATCTACAAAAAATCATAAAATATTCAGATTAAGACTGATAATAAGATAAATAATTGCTTTCTTATTAAAAGAAAACTAGGCAGAATGTACATTATGCACCAGTGCACCAGCAGACACAGTGTAACTTATGCAAAAGGCCTCAAGAGGGCAATTTAGCACATCTTAACACTGAGCATTCTCATTGTTTACAATGCATTGATGAGTCACAGTGTTAGAAATGCAGATGCAATACGGTGTAAGAGTGCAGAAAATGAACCTGTTATTAATTATTTGAACGGGTTGCCTTAGAAACAAGCATTTATTGGTTTCCAATAAAAAAATATATCCAGAGCAAAGACTGACAAGAAAAAATTCAGTCATACTGAGAATATTCAACCAGGGGAATTTTTTATAACAAGTAAAAACCAATAGTGAATATCAGTTTTATCTGTGATGATGAAAACTTCCCAGCTTTAAAAGGTACCACCTGCTCCAGGACTGATAATAGTGAGAGTAGTAAATCTACTGACTGACAGTTACAGGAAGCGAAAGTTAGTGGTATTTCCCTAGTTGAGAAATTGCTCTCTCAGTTCAACAAAGGTGGGGTCATGAAGGCAAAGCTACTTTCAATTCTGTGTGTACTGTTTCAGGGCTTACATGCCAACTATAAGATGGGCAATATATACATACATTATATACAGGGGTTAGACAATGAAACTGAAACACCTGTCATTTTAGACCACAATAATTTATTAGTATGGTGTAGG
>JAOVYV010000048.1:25982509-25993459 GCA_025674545.1 Hassar affinis
GGAGGCCCTACACCATACTAATGAATTATTGTGGTCTAAAATGACAGGTGTTTCAGTTTCATTGTCTAACCCCTGTACATAGCAACACCACCTACGCACGTCATTGGTTGCATCCGTTAGTGCGTATATAAACCAATAGACATCTAAGGAAGCTTCTGGAGCTGTTTCTTCCATAAGAATGGCAAGTTATCACGATTTTGCGATTTTCAACACGGTTTAATAGTTGGAGTTGTATTTCAGGGGTGTACTGTGACTACAAGAATTCCTTGAAACCTCAAAACCTCAAATTTACGACAGTAGGCTCTCTGTAAAAAGACTCTGGGTGAACGTGAGCAGTGTTGACTGGCAAAAATCGTTTCATGTGATAGGCGTGCAACACTGCTTCAAGTAATATCAGAATTCAATGCTGGGGCCTAAACAAACATCAGCGTGAGGACTGTGCAACGTTCCCTCCAAGATCCCATGGGAGAACTACCAAATATTAACTGGTATTCCCGTTTTCATGGCACGTCAGTGTATATATCACTCTTCCAGTTTAGGCCACACCCACTTTGAGTATAAATCCTAGTATAAATACAGACATGGGTATTTGGAACACTAAACTGATACAGATACAATAATGGCATAATGTTATACCCCTCTTATTCATGCCTTTGTTGGTGTGAGTGTGAGTGTGTGTACCTCTGTTCTTCTGTTCCATGGCCAGCTGCTTCTCCAAAGTCTCTCGAAGTTCCCGCTCCCTAAACAGCTCCATCTTCAGCTCAGTTTTCTCCAGTTGAACTTGCTTCTCCTGAGCACGAGCGTTATCGATTGCCACTTTCAGCAGGCCCTACCACAGCATCAAGAACACACTTTATGATTCACTCACTGACTGCCTGCAAGCAATGCTGTGTGTAAACACTAATAAACACAATCGGACAAGCTGAGGCAAGGCATACACATGAATGTATCACCAATCATCAATTGTAATTGCTGATATACACTCACTGAGCACTTTATTAGTAACACCTGCGCATTCATGCAATTATCTAATCAGCCAATCGTATGGCAGGAGAACAATACATACAATGATGCAGATACAGGACAGCAGCTTTGCGTAATATTTACATCAACTATCAGAATTGGTGGAAAATGTGATCTCAGCGATTTTAACCATGGCCTGGATGTTGGTGAGTGGAAACACCTTGTTGATAAGAGAGGTCAGTGGAGAAAGGCCAGAACGGTTTGTTCTGACAAAAAGACTACAGTTACTCCAATAACCACTCTGTACATCTGTGGTGAGCAGAAAAGCATCTGAGAATGCACATTATGTCAAACCTTGAGGGGTATATGCTACAACAGCAGGGTGTAACCAGATTTCTGTCTGGCTGTACAGGGCATAGGGTCACCAAATCTAGACAGTTGAAGACTGGAAAAATGCAGCCTGTTCTGATGAATCTCAGGTTCTGCTGAGGCACACAGATGGTAGGGTCAGAATTTGGTGCCAATACCATGAATCCATGGACCCAACTTGCCCTATGTCAACAGTCCAGGCTGGTGGAGGTAGTGTAATGGATTTGGGAATGTTTTCTTGGCAAAAAACGTTGGGCCTGTTGAGACTAATCAATCATCACTTGAATGCCATAGTCACAGTATTTGAGTACTGTTGCTGACCATGTGCATCCCTTCACAGCCACAATGTACCTTCTTCTAATGGCTACTTCCAGCATGATAATGTACCATGTTACACTGGAGTCATGAACATGGAAATGAGTCTAGTGTCCTTCAGTGGCATTCCCGGTCACTGGACAAGAATCCATTAGGACCCCTTTGGGATGTGGTAGAACGTGAGATTCACAGCATGAAAGTGCACCTGAAACATCTGCAGGAACTGTGTGATGAAATCATGTAAATGAGAATCTCAACAGAATGTTTCCAACGTCTTGTAAAATCCATGCAATGAAGAATCGAGAGCAAATGGAGGCTCTAGTATGTATTAGTACAGCGTTCCTAATAAAGTGCTCAGTGAGCTACAATCAGTTGTTGAAATGCATATGCAGGAGCTATAGATATACAGAAGCATTTTGCGAGATGAAATTATACACGGCTTCACCGTGTAGCTAGAAAGTTTCGATTGAAACTACTGTAAGTGTCAGGAACGCTCCGACTTCTTCAGAAAACATCAACACACTTCGTTGTGCATTTGCAGTTGTGATGTTGCTCTGACCATTTCCAAACAATTATTTCCCACACACATGCAATTAAGGCAGATGCAATGGGCTATATCATACTAATTGTTCCTTGTTATGACCCCAATTTAGACTAAGTTCCTTTATCTCAATTTTCTGCCTGGATTGCTTTTGTTGATTTGTATATGTGAGTGCTCAATCAAAACGTTACCCCAGAATCATGATTAAAGATGACTAACTAAACTTGTGTGGCTGAGAGGAGTCATGTGCATTCAGGCTAATTATCAGTGAGGCCAGAAGGAGCAGCATGGCTCTGATGTCCCTATCACAAGAACACTGAGCACAGAGGCACTCCCTGTACTCTACTCACATCATTAGTCTCACAGGCCATGCTAATCAACGACATTCATCTTTCTGACTCACTCTGGTCTGCATGGAAACAACAATGTTGGAACAAAATTGTACAGCACAACATAACAGTCCATTTATGGAAACTAGAAAAAACTGAGCACCGGATGAAGCCATCACGGGCACTGTAGAGGCAGGTCTATATCTGGTGCGATGAAAGGAGCAGTGGTTAGTAATGATATTCCTGATTAGGTCAACAGCACAATCACTTTTGGGTTATAATGTCCATTTTTCTAATGGTCTCAGATTGCCCTGAATATTTATCTATACACACACACTATTATCGTTCCTGACTAATGGATGCTGATAAGACAGGAGACAGAAAAACCTATCACTGTATATACAAACCTGCTATCTAGATTTAGTGAGGAAAGGAGTTTGTTTTGTGCTTTTCCATAACATTTAATTTTTTGTTCTTATTAACATCAAGAGAGAAGCCAGTGAAGGAGCAGCTGTTTATCGCTTTTATAATAAGTGATAACAGGAAGTTACTTGCTTCGCAGACTTTCCATAGTATTAAATGTGGTTGTAATTGTTGGCAAATCGCTGTGGTATATGCTGAATAACACACCACAGGATGTGATATTATAGGAAAAGAATTCAGATCAGGGCCTGTTCGGGTCAGGCCGTGTCACACCAGCTTGGTGTGGATTATTTTCCTCTAACAGTACTTCCTGTCACGTGCTATTCTTTTCATAGTAAATTACATTTTGAAGGTTTTGGTCATTCTGATGGACTCCATTAGATGTACTCCAGTTTGCATTGTTAGTGTGGTGAATTGACAGAATCAGGATTGATATTCTTACAGGTTCCATCTTTTAGATCCACGGAGCACATGCGTCCCTGAGAACCTCCACCTCTCCATGAGATTACTTGTTGAAGATCAACTGCTTCTCACCTGAATGTTGGTCAGTAGGGTCTCTATTGATGACAGCCCATCAGGAAAGAGGAAAGGAGATGGGAACCCTGGCGGTAAAGCCTGGCCTGCCAGCGACAACCTCTCATAGCTGTCCCTCGCTGTTGGGGTGCACATGGGGGCTTCTTCTGGTGGCAAAGCCATAGAAATACACACTCAGCACAACTGTATTCAACAAACACATTAGACTGCAAGACTGCAAGACAGTAGCATGGAATAAATCATTTTTTTTTCACAATTGGTGTTTATGCTTAGATTTTGTTTGTGCAAAAATCACATTAACATCTATACAAGCAAACCCGATCAGCTGGAAATGATTGATAACCCATTCTGCTACTGTCATGTGAAGCAATGCTGTTATTGATGCTACTGTATGTGTGGCTGTTAGCGATGCTCAAGAGCTTCCATTCACATGAGCGTAATGAGATTCCTGTGCACCATGAGTGCTTCTATTCTAGCACTATTACGCTGGTGGTCATTTGCTGTATCGTTGAGGGCATAAATATGATAGGAGATCTGGGCTGCCCGGTCCATATGGCACTCTAACTCTCTGATATGAAGAGGCCACACTCAATCAGATGCATATGGCAGGCCTTGATTACTAAAAGCCCTGGCTCTTCAACAAAGACCATATGGCACAAGGAGGTGAACCTTCATTTAGTGCCTTTCAACACCACAGCAGTACCTCTGGCACAAGGAGCACTGTGAGTTTGGACAAATGGATTTTAATCCTTGAAAAAAAAAAGCGGGTGAAGATAAAAATCAATAGGACAGAGGCAGCAGTTATCAGACTAAAATCAAGGGTAACTCTAAATAGGTTTTAACACAAGAGGAAAACATTGCAGTAGTCATTCTTGAGGTCTCCCAATGGGTGGCAGGAACACTAGGGGCTTAGAAGTGCTGAGTAAAAAGGTGGCCACTAATTCCCAATGGAAAAGAGCCTGACAGACCTAAACACAGATTTGCACTTAAAAAAGGAAAAGGAGAATCTACTGGGGCTGAGCATGAGCTAGACCTACTAAAGCAAGTACAAACTAAAATGGTCATCACATGCAATTTCAGAAATAGAATCAATTACTGGATCATGACAAACTCTTCAGAGATTTAGTTAATGTAATGCTCGTCTCTAAACTATTTTAGGCCTGTTACATATTCTAACAAATTGCATAAAATGGGTTCATCTGTATATAGAGCAGAATTAAGAGATGAAGTATACAGTGAAGTTGATTGTAATAATGCCTATTGCTTTATTATATTTGAAACCTGTACAGTGAAGGCATCACTTTTTAACAAGTAATCTTCTCAATGGCTTTTTTAACTCCAAGAGCTGTATAAAAAAAATCCTAATCCCACTGAGAGACAGCCTCTTCATGAGATATAGCGAAGACATTTTTCTTATAGCAGAAAAGATCCATCAGCCTCTTTAGGCTGTGCTGTGGGTGGAGGCAGTGCCTTAAAGAGCATAAATCTGAGTGTGGACACTGAGCAGATGTCCTTTGTGTCTGAAATGTAAAGCAGAGATCAGATCCAGAGCTCAGAGCAAGGCTTTGCTTCCTCGGAGGAGCAATTGCGGCATGTCAGAGCCCTGATGACATCATCCGCCATTCATCACGTTCGTGAGGGCAGACCTCTGCCATCTGCTGCACATGCCATCATAACTCTTTACATCTATCTCTTTTTCTCTCTCTGTCTTTCTCTCTCTCTCTCACACACACACACATAAACACACAAAATCTTACACCACTGTAACCACAGAATCATTTCCCTGCACACAGTCCAGTGATGACACTCAGCACATTGTCACGGTGAGCCACTCAGATTCTCCACACACAAGTTTCAGCAGCTGCAGACGGAGAATAAACTGCATCCAATCATATTGTCGTGTTGTCAGGAATCAATTTTGTTAATCGCATTTATTTATTAATTACAAACAACGGCAGAAAAAGGGGGGAAAAAATCTTTATATCGGATCTGGCACTCAAATCCACAGCGGGCCTCTCATACAGAATTAATACATGTTTGTATGGCCCTCTAAATCATGCGCAAACATGGCAAGACTGGAGGAGACCCTCTGCTCCCATCAATATTCACTAATGCCAGCCAAGGCTTGGTAACAGCTGGTCTTACATTAATTAGTTTAAAGTATTTATTTCATCCATCTCCAGAGCAGATTGAGCAAAAACATTAGAGATTATTTCAAGCATCTGCAAATGCCCTGGAAACATCAAGCAAACCAACAGTCAAATCGCAGCCGCCAGTATCAAGGCTCGATAATTTACAATTCCTCGACGAGGGGGAGGCTAAAAGGAGTGCTGCGCCTCCACAGAGGAGCTCCCAGCAGCCGTTCCCTAAATTTCAGCAGCACTTCCCCTCCGGTTCATTACCGACAATGGATGGCTGCCTAATGGATAAACATTTGCTGCTAATCTAATTTCATAAATAAAAAAAAAAACACACAAGTCCACTTTTGGAGAGGTTATTACTGCCACTCAATGGCTTGGTTTTCCCGTGCAGATAAAGGAGCGAGTGTACTGGGGGAAATAAAACCGATGTGATTATTAGATCATGAAATGGTTTCAGGGTATATTTACAGCCCTGGTGTATTCCGATGCATTGATACTGCAAATGCCAAGAAGCGAAACAATACGGCGAGATTTGGATGGCGGAGGCACTGCAGTTGGTTTGCAGCTACTGTTGTCCCATATTTCATGTTGGCATTAATCATACATCATTGCTTTAACCAACTTCTGCTTGGGACACAGCAAGGGGCTCGGTGCATGCACAATGCTGGATCACAGGGTGCTTCAGAGCGCTTTGTTACAGGGAAACAATCTGTCGTGCATTACAAAGCGAACACCGCATTTCCTCTCAAATTACCAATTCAGCTCTCAAAATAACATAAACCCAGATGCAACCAAATAACTCAAGCCGCAAATTACCGCTAATATACTAAGCAAATGCTCTCCTCCTTCACTTCCCTCCCACCATCCTACGTTCACATTAGCCATTCTCAACTATTGTGTTCTCTTAATTCCCTCCTTGTTTCGTGCACTTCAGTTTTGGCCTGTGTTTGGCTGTTTATTTCTCACTGTTGGTCCAGAATCATTGACTTGGACTTAATTACAGTGACAGACGCCAGCGGGTTGGAGAGAGTGGAGGAGAGGGCTACGTTTTCCAGGTGATATTTCTCCACCGGGGCTGCCAGCAGCAGCTGTGACAGGTCCGAGCTCAGCTCTACCCAATGAAAAAAAAAAAACCCTTATGAGATCCTTTCGGGTCAGCCGTGTCACAAATAACATTTCATGCACAACTGTTTTGCAGGATAATAGGAGCCACAAATAAAAATGGGACGCTGTAAATACGATGCATTCTGAATAAAACGCCATAATTTAAAATGACACTCTCGAAACTTTCGCATCCAGACGTACGCGCATACGCTCCCTCCCTCCCGTGGCAGCCGCAGGAGTCCTTGACAGTATGCTTGCAGTGATAAATCACCTTTCCAGTTAATTTTCTCAGTCGTTATGTGTTGTGCTGCTAAAACAGGGGCTTAGGAATTGACTTGACAAACTATGAATGTAAAAATATCACTCGCAGGGATCTAGGCTTATCTCCAATTTACATGTTATTAGATTTGTATTGTGAGCAGCACTTGGACGCGGCCGTGGCAAAGGAAACCGGGTAGGAGAGAGAGAGATGCATATGATAACGGAAGATAGGATACATCTCAGACCCCTCTTGACACCCTTTGATATCTCTGATGGAAAGTCACAACAAGGAGAGCAGAAGCCACTCGACTGATTTTTAATATGATAGACAAGGCACTCCATGATAAATTGTGAGAAAACCTGGGGAAATTTAGCAGCATTCTCACAATAAATAGTTTTTAATTGACCTTGGGAGCTGAAAATCTGCCATATGTTTGGAGTTGCACTGTTTGAATTGAGGTCCCAATGGGCCTTTCAAGCAGCACAACTTCGGCACTGAGCCGGAGGAGAGAGAGAGAGAGAGAGGAAGGGGGGGGAGAGAGAGGGAGAAAGAGAGAGAGAGAGAGAGAGAGAGAGAGAGAAAGAGAGAGAGAGACAGAAAGAGAGGCAGAGAGAGAGAAAGAGAGAGTGAGAACAAGAGAGAGAAAGAGAGTGAGAGCAACAGAGAGACAGAGAGAGAGTGAGAGCAAGAGAGAGAAAGAGAGAGAGAAAGAGAGAGAGAGCCACAGAGAGAGAGAGTGAGAGCAAGAGAGAGAAAGAGAGAGACAGATATAGAGAGGGGGGCACAGGGGGAAGGAGCTAAGGCAGGAAGGAGGGAGGGAGAGAGAGAGAAAAGTAAGTGAACTGAAAGAAAGAACAACAAAGGTATGGAGAGAAAGCGATAGATACTAAGAGAACAATAGAGAGAGGGAGAAAGAGAGAAAAAGAGAGAGAGAGCACGGTAGCATTTGGCTGGCCAGGCCAGTCACTTTGATATATTGACAGGTGAAGCCTGTGTCCTTGCAAATCCATGTTCCTCCCAGCAGGAGAACAGAATGCTAAAATCTGGAGGATGTCAGTTCGCTCTCGGCAAAGGCGGCTGCTGCTTTCAGCAGACAATTACATTTTATTTGACCTGCCAATGGGGCTGAAGAAGTTGCCGCTTTCCGGGGGAGTGGTTATGACCTTTCAGTCTCATAAATAGAGACAACCCTGCACTACACAAGAACTAATCTCCACGCCCGTCTCTCCCCTTGCGCCTCTGCTGCATTCACTGCTTTTATAGCAAAGTGCTGTTTTATTCACCTATGTTACAGCGTAACTATTCATTTATAATGGTGGCACGCTGGCATTTTTTTTACAGTTATGTTAAAGCAAATTCACACTTAAATGGTATAAAAACAAGGCAGACCTTTACAAGAAGGGTAAAGAAAGCATTTCCTCTGTGGGGAGGAAATGCTTTCTTTGCACTTTAAGGTGCATATGTTGTGCACATGAGCAGGATGAGCATTGTGGTATGGCAGGATATTAAACCAGGAGGCTCAGGCGGCAGATACCTGCCTCCTTACCCTTTTTCCGTCTCGCTCTTTTCCGCTCTTTAATTCCACGATGAAAATTAGCCATTAGCAAATTCCTGCTGAGAGTCAACTTCAAGAGCCGGAGTCAGTCAGGCCTGGATTAACAGGTAACATTTCGCTTAGAGGGCTTTATGTCTGAGAAATGCACAACCTGTATTTCCCTCACTCTTTGTGTTAATGTTCTCTATACTTACAGATTAAATCGTTTGCTGCACAAACCCATTTGGGAGCGGGGAGAAGGTGAAGGGGATAATCAGCACGGCCACTGGAACGTGTTTCCTAAATGCGCTCCCAGACATTACTGTGCACGGCCATAAAATTAGCGGCAGGACCTTAAAAACGCTGACATTTCACATGACTTTTGAGAAAGTGACACCCTCATATTTTCATGTAGGGTATCATTAAATTTCAGCTGCCCTGTGGCCGAGCCGTGCCATTAATAACCAATTCTGCGTGTCACTCTGCTCCCCTCTCTTTGAAATAATGAGTACTTTGCTTTGCCTTAATAAATTGAAATGTATTCTCAAGGCCACACTGAAGATAGTGACACAGGTGGAGAGGCAGGAGATATTCATAAATCCTTAAGCATCAGGGACAAAAAAGGATGCCGACGTTAACGGGGAAAGTTTCATGTGCGATCAAAAAGAAAATCAGCAAATGCTGTAATTGTGAGTAATTTAAACACACATAATACACTGTTATGCCACAAGGCGTACTATGTGACATACAGAGTTCTGAAACACCTGGAAAAAAAAAAAACCCAAGAACGTTCCTATCAAGATTCTCTGACGCACATCGGAGCTGAAGAAGACGTCTCCTCCTTTTATACTGCCCCTGTCATATTTATTGCATAAAGGTCAGCTTGTTCATTTGTTCAAAGTCAGCGCTTTTTTTTTCTTTCGTCCTTTAGACCGTGCTCCTCCATGTAATAAATGCAGACGATATGTCGTTACCAGACCACTGAGGATTAAAGGCTTGACCGCCTGTAATGCAGGCATAAACCAACCCCCCGTGTGCTGCTTTTGTTTCTACGAGAGTGCACCTTGAAGCACGGTCTTCCGCGAAAGGCCCACTTGCTACACAGCGTACAATTTTTTGTAAACAGACACCCAATTGATGTTAGCGAGAGGGTTGTGTAACCTAATTAAAAAGGTAAAGCAGGCTGGATAACTAGTGCTCTCAAATGCTTGCAAATTAATTGGCCCTAATGTTTGAAAAGCAAATGCATTCAAGGGTTTTATTGTTTGTCTGTTAATTTTGAATAGCTGTTCTTATTTACAAATTTGGGAACTGCAGTGATTAAGTCTGTAAATGGGATGAATAATGCACTAAGGGGAAGTAGGAAAAGAGTGTAAAAGGAAGAAAAAGAAGGAATTCAAGCTGAAGGCTTTGGGGTCACTTTGCTTTGGAAAGCAATTCAGGGTTTCCAGTTCGCCTATAGGCAATAGGAGTTGGGAGGAAACCTGAGAACCAGGAGGAAACCCACATGGACATGTGCAACTCTACATAGATCCTAACCAGAACTCAGTGTTTTACTATAAAATAGCTGTACAAGTATCCAACTTATAGGAGTATTAATCATTTCTACGTTCCATCTCTGTTGTATCAAAATGCGTCCTTGAATCTATAATAACCTCTATATGCTGTGTTCACCTGCTGCGCCACCTCCCGCCTACTGCTGTCAATCACTGACGTTTATTCGTCGGTGTGTCGATTGATAAAAACACTCAAAGTGTATTAAGTCAGAATCCAATCTTCTGGTTAAGCAGTTATAGGTTATGTATCAAGCTCAGTAGCTCAAGGGTGGCTCTCAATCAACCGTACTGCTGAGCTATCACTGACCCTATAATTTAAAACAGATTTTAAAACTCATTTCTTGTGTTTGTGCTCATGGCTAAATTAATAATAGCACAGCCTTGGCATTCCAACGCACAGTCTACCACTTCAACAAAAAAAAACACAAAGTATTTTTTTATTTATTATACATTTTCACATATTCATGCTAGAGATATAGAGCGACAGAGAGAGAAAGAGAGAGAGAGAGAGAGAGAGAGAAAGTAAGAGTGCTTCAGAGTTCTTAGTCCCCATTTTTAAAATTGACATTATATCCATAATATGGATAGATATATTTTGTTAGCTAACTAAAAGAAATTCATCCAAGGCAGCATTGTGCAACCATAGACTTAGATTTAACTGAAGATTATTCATTCATTCATTCATTCATTTTCTTAAGTGCTTATTCCTTTTCAGGGTCACGGGGAAGCCAGTGCCTAGCCGGCAGCATAGGGCGCAAGGCAGGAACAACCCTAGACAGGGCGCCAATCCATCGTAGGCCATACACACACACACACTCGTGCACACACTCACACACTAGGGCCACTTTAGAGACGCCAATCAACCTAACGTGCATGTCT
>JAOVYV010000048.1:26003189-26014420 GCA_025674545.1 Hassar affinis
TGCTCTTTTTATACCCAGTCATGTTACTGACCTGTTGCCATTTAACCTGCTTAGCTGCAAAATGCTCCCGCAGCTGTATTTTTATTAGTACCACTTACTTTTCCAGCCTTTTGTTGCCCTGTCCCAACTTTTTTGAGATGCGTTGCTGCCATCTAGTTCAATATGAGGTGAAATGGTAAAATGTCTCACTTTCAACATCTGATATGTGTTCTGTGCGCTATTGTGAATAAAATATGGGTTTATTTGCAAATTGCTCTATTCTGTTTTTATTTACATTTTACACACACAACTGTTTTGGAATTGGGGTTGTACAGTGAAATGTTCTGCAAAGAGATATTTATTTAATGTTTTTTGGAAGACGTCTCCAGTGTCAGGGGTGTCTAGTGCTTTGTAACAGTTAGGGGTAGAGCTGTAAATTTTTTGTCAGGACAGATGGCTTTGTTGTTTCTGTTTTGCTGACTTTTTGCCTTGACATCAACAGAGTGAAAAAAGGGAGGCTGGTGAAGGAATGACTCTTTATGGCTACTGTAGCATAAGTGATAGTGGACACTAACAGTAAATGTATAAACAGATAAAAAAAAGTGCGACATCATTCTTTAATACCTGTAGTCATTGGCATAAAAGTGATATAAAAGGGGCTGTTATTGGGAAGAAGTCTGGGTGGCAAGGGCCCCATATTCTTCAATCCTTCATTATTTACCTATAACAGCATGCCATGTCATGTTTTTATTCCACTCATAGCAAAATATAAGAATCTTATAGGTAGTTGGCAGAGTAGCTCCTAATGCAATATACAGAAGTGTGACACAAGTTTAGATTAACTAATTTGATCATGTCATTTGACATGCATTTCAGTCAACAGAGTAACCTACATAATGTTACTTATAGACTGATAATTGGAAGTTGGACATGGAAGTTTTTAGAAAACAGAACGCTGACCTTTCTCAGAGTGCATTCTCTTGGCCTCAAGGCCGATGTCGTGAGTGGCCAGGTCACCCTCCTTGGGGCCGGGCAGAATGCTGGGAGAAAGGCCCAAAAGAGCCTGGTTCATGGCAAGCCCGTTCTGATGAATAGCTTCACAGGAAAACACAAAAAAATCAGCATGAAGTCATATTTTCATACTTTCCCAGTCAATAAAAAAGACAATAAAAACACATCTTATGAAGAAGAATGAGTTGTACTTGTGGTGCTTTATGCTGGAGGAGGTGAAGATGTCCTTGGCTTTCATTTGTTTGATCTGAACTAAACTTTGTCTCCAAATCAATGGGCCAGTCATTCAAACTCCTGTTTGTCAATGCTCTGTCTAGCGTGTGGATCCATCAACACTGTTTTTAAATGCAGTGGTGATTGGTTTCTGAATGTGTGAAAATGCGATACTCTTAAAAAAAAGGAGAATGAATAATTTGGATTTGTGTTGTTGAAGGACAAGATGACACTCAACACCAACAACGGAGTGGGAGTTCTACTATACATTAGGAGTGAGGGAAAAAAAACCCAATAAACCTGATGCTTGTGTGAAAGCACATGCAAATGACTTCTCAGCTTGATACATCTAAATAAAGATTATTTAAATGTGGATGCTGTGTCTTAAAACTATCTTTATCTAATCTATAGTTGATGTAATATAGTACTATGGGTACGGTATTTTAATTAGATATGATGTGTAGCTTCAGTAGGAGTGTTAGTGAGACTAAGAGGAAAGGATGGGATTATGTTAGGGCATTTAATTTCCCCAAAACATTGGATTATATGAGAAATGAGAATTTCATAGTGGATGTATTTGCTAGTACTCTTCCACCGTTTTATTGATGATTGATAATGAGTAGAAGGACATGCTTGAGCAGTACAGACATACATAAGCACCACAGGAGAACAGACACCATACAGCAGTTCACAAGAAAGTATATGAGGACACAAGATGGAGGAAATATTTAGGTCTCGGGTTTGTAGAGGAATGAGAAGAGGGACACACACACACACACATCTCTCATGACAATGGGCATTTTTAGCTCAAGTGCAGACTCTTAATATGTGGCTGTGTGCAGAGAAAAAGAGTATAAGAGGACAGCAGAGGAGAAGTAGGAGGAAGGGAGGGAGAGAGCGAGAGACGGAGCAGACGTACGCATTCTGTCGGAGGAGCTCTCGGTGTGTGCGGGTGAGCTGGAGACGCTGCTGCTGCGCTGGGACGAGGGCCGGCTTCCCGGCCTCCTGCCATCTTCCAAAGAGGGAACAGGGGAGGGACTGTCAGGCACCCGCTCCTGCCATACACACACACACAAAACACACACACATCCACAGCTATTACACTACGCCCAGCCGGCAGCCGACAGCTCTGAAAACAGCTTCTCTTGCCGACGCTTGCTGCTACAGCGACTGTCAAGGCGCGACTCTAACTCTAACGGCACAGAACAGAGGCTTTTAATTCGGCGATCCTCCATTTTTCCCTCTCCCCCATCCCTCTGTCTGTCCCCTCCCTTCTCCTCTATCCAAGGCTATTATGGGATCATGCGATCATGCAGCGGAGCCCCATCCTCCCCTACAACTGATGAGAAAATGTGCGCAAGGCAAAAAGCCAGCGGCACCGCGTGTTACCTTAATCACTGATGTCACCATTCTGGAAGGGGCACTCTGTCCCTGCGCTGCGGCGGCCATATTGGCGATGGTGCTGAGGTGGTTCATCTGACTCATTGCCATGGTGACTGACGCAGGAGGCAGGCTGACAGGGATCAGGGGGTGGGGCATCATCATGAATGGCAGTTCCAAACCTGAGGTAGGGCAGAGACGGGGGCAATTAAACACGCATTTAAAGGACTCATTATTTTGGCATTAAGGCTCGGTAAATAGTGGTTAAATGAAGAGAGAGCGAGTGCTCAGCACGGAACAGAGTTATCATCGTATTTGCCATTCTACCGTATGGATGATGCTGACAAACCAAATGTTCCCCGGAATAAAAACCACTTTGCAAAATTCAACACTGTAATCTTTCCCGGTAGTGTATTTTCCAACCATTATCTTCATTAGCAATTGGCATAAATATTTTACAGTCGGTGTTAATAAAACATACGGTTACATTGATTGTACTGCAATAACAGTCATGGTAATGATAGCAGCGATGATACCGTCTTCAATGGATCACAATTAAGGTCTGCACAGAAAGATGTGAAATTATGGAAATTAATGGTGCACTATTAATAGTAAATGCATTTCAAGTGCTGTGTCTGTGCAAAAGCAGGCAGATCTGAAAGTCATTACTGAAATAACTCGCTAAAACAGTGCTAATTAAAAATATATAGGCAGTAAGGAGCTGGAGACCACACATGAAAGCAGTTGCTCACTCACACACACACACACACACACACACACACATACACACACACAACACTATTACCTGAAGCCTCATACTAACTAAATGCTAGACATTCCTTGATTTCCAGTAAAAAGAGACAGGATGACATTTTAAGCTGCGCTCAGTTCCATATAACTGGAAGCCGGTGTGCAACATTCATGGATGGGATTAAATAGGTGGAAGTGAAACTGTCCCCCCTGTTTCAAAGGATGTGCACACAAATAAGGTCACAGCCTGGTGTGTGTCCCTGAACTGAGGACCTACTCACTGTCTCTCCTGTCTTTGAACTGGCAGATCAAAAGTAACGTGGAAATTTTTTGGTCTTCAGCATTCAAAGGGTCCACTCAAGTGCTTGAAAAGAAAACTTCGCCGTCTCCTGTGGAACTGGTGCACCTCATCTCTCTCTCTCTTTCTCTCTCTCATACACACACACACACACACACCTCCCTTTGTTACTTGGCTCAAGGTAAAAGGGACAAAACACCAAACAATTCTGCTTTGCTTTTGTACAAAATATCAGTGTCCAAAGGGTGAGAGTGTGGATCTACATCAGGAAGCCTTTAGCTGGAGCGACTGAGAAGGAATAACAAGGGGGGAAAAAAACTCCTCTTCTGTGTCATTGCTTTCCTTGGAAAAGCACCATTGATTTACATGAGAAAGCTGGCCAGTGGATTCACAAGCAAAACAAATTCCCTAACATTAGAAAGAAAAAGGGGATTAAAGACGGAGAAGCCAAGCAGGATCATGTAAAGGCGCCGCTCCTCAAGTGCTGAGTGCGAATCAATTACCATTCCCAAGACCAGACTCAATTAAAACGCAGGGCAGTGAGATCGCAGGATACTTACGCTGCCACATCCAAACAAACCGAGAGAGCCGTTCATGCAAATATCCACCTTTCAGAGCTCGCTGAGAGCCAGATGGAGCAGCGTGATTCTCAGAGGAAGATCTGGATTTCAGCAAATCAACATATATAAAATGTGTGTGTGTGTGTATAACTATGCCTTTGTTATTTAAATGGCACTTCATTCCCCTGCAATGAATAACGAGCATGTTACCCTGAATGTAGTCTTTAAGAGACTGTAGCTTGGTTATACAGTAGCAGAGCATTCTTCAGCACTTAATCTCTCTCCTTCTAGCTCCTTTCATGTCCTGAAGTGATGTTTCAGCCATTATGTCCTCTCCGAAAAAACAGCAAGGACTTCTAACAAACTAAGTACAAATTCACCAAGGCCTTCAAGCTGACAAACAAGCAGAGAATCACTTGAAGTTTAAGTGCTTATGTACATTGATGGATGTTAAATAATAACACTTTTGCCTCTTTAAACAGACATGGACTGTTGTTTTTACACAGTCTGAGAAAAGCAATAATAATTTAACTTCCTAAGTTAAATCAAACTGTTTTAAAAAAAAAAATGAAACATGAAATGGGTCAGAAAAATACTGTAAAATACTGTAAAATACTGTGTCGGAGTAATTCACCAAGCTATTCAAATCAGATATGGAAGGAAAGTTTGTACAGATGTGCCATACGTCATCATGGATATATCATGCAGTGTAAGACCCTGACGTTAGGCATGCTAGAAGATCATGTAGTTCTTCATAGTCAAATCTAAAACATGTATAAGACAGTGGAGAGAACACAATCAGTGCACGTACAAATCTTAATAAAAATACGCATTTTCTTCTCCACTCTGACAACAACAACAACAACAACAACAACAACAATAATAATAATAATGATAATAATAATAATAATAATGACAATTATTATTATTATTATTATTATTATTATTATTATTATTATCAGTCACATCTGTCTGCTCCTCTCTCTAATTCCAATTCCCAGAATTCTCAGCCAGCCCATGCACTACAAGCCATGCCAACTGATTACTAATCAGACACACACACACACACACACACACACACACACACACACGTCTCTCATTCACAAACTCTCAGAAATAAAATGGACTTTCACACACTTAATGAATTTTCGTTCCATCGACCTTCCAAATCTTTAAGCATTTAAGTCTTTTTTAGCCTTATTTAGTTAGTTAGGATTTTTTTTATTTGCATCCGTCTCACTACCTCTTACTTGAGATTATTATTGTTGTTGTTGTTGCTATGTAACACTGTAAGAATAATGCACAAATCTGCCCAGATTCATTAATTAGTTAACCCGAAGCAGCCACTTTCTCGACACTCGGCATTAAAATGACTAATAAATCACGACTTAAGTTATCTGAAATTCAAGATTTCTTTTCTGAGGTGACACAACTGCAGATATTTCTGAAAGAAGACGTGATGAGACGTTTTCATTTTCAGCTTCGTTTTCAAAGTGAATCTGAACTCCTGAATATTGTCCCCTGAAACAGAAACAATGTGAAGAGTCATGAAAAAGGCAGAGTTTATAGATCTTACAGATTGAACTAGCTGTGATGGCGGCTTTGAATACGATTGCCATTATTTCAAGCCACTTTATATAAAAGGAGCCTCTCAGGAAGAACTTGGAAAAGTTCCAGGTACTTCATTTAGTACTGTACAAAAGAGAAGGCTGTTTTTAAAAAAAATATACTTTGTAAAGCAAAGATGCCTTCAAGAAATGAATATATTAAGCAGTAAAACAATGTGTTTTTTTTTTTTTTTTATGAAAGTGACTAAGAACTTGCATTTCAATTGAACATAGTAAAAAAAAGGGGAAAAAAACAGGCAGTTTTGTATGGAAGATACTAATACCTGTTCCAGGTATTTTGGAGAAGTTTTACATTTCTTCTGTAAAATAGGCAAAGTAAACCTGGCACACAAAACTGATTTAAAACATGTCTTTTTCACCCCAACTACTATATGCTGTTTATAATATATACATGTTCTGTTATTATAGCAGCAATCCAAGAGTACTACATATTAGCACAGTAGAAAGAATGGAGTCCTGCTACTACTGGAGCCACGAGATCTTTTTCTCTGCTTCCTTCTGGTGAGGCTGGAAGATTTCCCTTGACAAAAATTAAACCAGTTCCTACTTGGCACTTTATTATCTCTTCAACTGAGTGATTTATTGTTTGTGGAATGAAGGCAAAGAAGGAGGAAAATTACATTTTCAGCTGAGCTCGGGTCCACCCTGCTTCTCCTCCTCCGTCCTGAAAGAGCTCACAACAAACAATAATGTCAGCTGTAATTGATCCGAGGTCGCCAGTTAGCCCTGCAGTAAAAGCCCACTATTTAAGCGACAATCCTCCCCTGCCCGCTCCTCAGATGCTGTCTAATGAAGCTGTCTGTCTCTGCTATTTACCTTCGCTTAAATGGAAGGGGAAAGATGTACTGTATGAGCCCGGGCCAGAGAAGATTTGCTTTCCTTCCATGAAATAGGACCTGTGGATGCCTGTGGAATGTATAATTGGTTGCTGCAGTCAGGGATGGGCCTTCCAGCACTAATTAAATGACTTGTTTCCAGCCTATCTGTCTTTGTTTGTGAGCGCACTGTGATGGAACGATATGTCACACATGCCGGTGTATGAGCAAACACTTTCTGTAGATCTGAACCGACGAAATCTTCAGCCGTTTGAACTGACGTATTTAAAAGCAATTTATTTTCATCCTTCTCACAATTTAACGGGCCACTCCGTGGACGTTAGGCTAAACCCGGAGCCGACATTTCTACTGCCCACTAACGCAGACAAGGCTGAATGAATGATCTTCACATAAAAAGGGTTTGGACGAGGTGAAGCCGGTGTAGACGTAGCAGTTTTTACGAAAAGAAAGCTGGTCGTCGGAGAGCCATTAAAATATAGTGTGGAACGTAAATAAATTCTTGCTGCGATCCTTTTTTTTTATTTTTTTTGCCTATTCAAACTAGCAGAACAAAGATGCACGCAAGGTACTATTGGAAATAAATGCTGCGATCCCTTTAGACAAGGAGAGGAGCCTGGCATGTTGGCACAGCCATCGATTGTTTTCTTATTCACAGATGGCATAGCCAGACAAGGCTGCTAAACCTTGTAACTCATTAGGAGCTGCGGAGGAGAAGGTACTTCACTTTGATGTAGCCACCCACAGCCTCCCACTGTCAGCAAGAGACTCTTGGAAGAAAGAAAAAAAAAGTCTAACAGAAAAAAAAAAATACCTGTAAAATATCCTTGCAAACACATGTTGCAATATACAACCACCACCAGATGATACATGATAGCCATATTTTCTGAAGCCAAGGGAAAATTTCAGATGTTGACAGAGATATAGAAACTGCTTCACCGTGCAAAATTTACTATTACTGATCTAACGTAAGGAGACTTAATAAGAAACAGAGGGTAATAGAAAGAAAACATCTATTACGCACTTGTGAGGATAGGGAGTGTAAAAAATAATGGCAACAAAACATCTCTGGTTTGATGAGGTAGCATAATTACACCGCCACCCCCAAGAACCATCAAAGTAAACATGTGGTAGGAATTACAGAGGAGACAGACAGCATTGTTGTGCGTGTTTTGTTTTTTGGGTTTTTTTTTTTCTACAGAAGGATAAAGACCCAGCAGCAGACTTTGGCATATGGTGGAGTGTTTTTATTCTAGTAACACTACCTGTTACGCAGACTGGCCATTAATACACAACATGACGCTAACCATAGACACTCTGCTGCTTTTATATCTGTTACCTGTACTTAGTAGGGTCGTTTTTGTTTTCTAGAAATTTCTGGTTCAGAAGTACATGTCTCAGGGCTACAGTGCTGGACAAGGCTGTGGAGCTGTAACATGATCTGCTTAACATAATTATCCACATCAAAGATATCCAGACACGAGCCTTCAGGATACATTAGTGCAAGCACACCCAATCTGGACTTGAATTGGTTTCAGTTTAAATTTGTCCCATATCATTCTCAATAAACCGCAGGCAGTGCGGCGGGGGGAGACATTACTCGCAGCTGTTTCCACTGAAAGCACAATATATTCAAGAACAATCAATAACCTCCCTCTCAAGGGGCCGTGACACCCAAGCAGAGCGAAGAAGCCTCTCCATCTGATACTTAGCAAAGGATCCCTTTTAAAAAGATTGCTTTCAGTCAATGGCAGGCAGTTGTCATTTGACTCGGACTCTGAAATTAAATATACTGAACGGTGTTATCAATCACTAAGCGTTGGGGTGTATGGGGTGGGGGGTGGGGGGTGAGGGCGTATTGCGTGCCGGCGTGCAGGAGCAGCTTTTGAGGCGATGAGGCTGACCATTGCATCATCTGTTTTAATTATAAAATTCGCATCCCATCAGTATGCCTTCGGGTCACAGTGAAATTCTGACCGAAAGGCACAGTGATGTGATGGGATGTGATCATCTTCCTGATGGTATCTGATATATGTCATATCGAAGCAGCCCTACTCTACATCTTTTATTTAGATGTTGTTTGTACCGCATGACTTAAGAGATTTTGCATGAATCGCTAGACTATACATCACAGGGAACGATTTGATTGAATTAATTTTACCATATTGATTTTAATATGTCCTTTGGAAATTTTCCTTACAGAAAGTAATCCAAGAAGAAAAGCAATGATGTGTCTATACTGAGAATCTCAACTACGATTAATGACATCTCATGGCAGTAAGAAAGGGCTTGACTGAAACACAGAGAGTCATTCTGGGTTTGGTTGTCTGTGCAGTCAGTCAGGAACATGTCAATCCAATTAAAAATCCTCTGGAAAGCCCGTTTAACAATTGACATTGTCTGAAAGACTGCATGAAGAAGAAAAACCTTGAAAGGAATGAGACTCAATAGGGAACCTGTCTTTTTCTGGGTGACAGTGGGATTATAAGCCATTAGTGCATACAGCTGTAGAAGAGCAGGACATGTGTGATGTGTTTTGCCATACGGAGAGATTCACTTGTGTAACTGGGGTTAATGGTGTTCTATGCATGACAGATGAGTCCCTGCATAGCACTGTGTGTTCACTTCTCATGCCATAATTCCATGAATGTTAAAACTGGAATAATTGTTTCGATATTTACGCTGCACTTTATCACACTGCGTCCTTCCCGTCATCCCGATCATGGCGCAGTACTAATGCTGCTAACGCTCCATGTGCCCCTTCTGGGTTTGGCTTCCTAATTGAGTGTTGACCTATCTGAAGAATATTTTTAAGCAGCCAAAGCACATACATATTCCACGTTACCGACTGCAAAACCTTATCATCTGTGAAAGGTTGAATGTCATTTATTACACGTATCACATTTACACCAAGTGACATTGTCTTTTCAAATTGCGCTGATCTCTTCACTCCAATCTTTACCTCCAAAGGTCACTCAATTCCACTTAGAAATTCGACCTGACAGAAATTAGTAAAGAGGGACAGGCGAACACTGCTGAATCCGGTGGCTTGAAATTAATTCATCCAATTAATGAAGAATGAGCTCTAATGCTGATAAGTGTTGACAAGGAAACTGGTCACTTGTTTTTTTTTTTTTTATAAGGTTTGCCTCTGCTGTGATGAAGTAAGCTGATGAGACAGCAATACAAATATTTGCATTGTGGTGCTAATAATAATTCAAGGGCCTTGACGTGGCTCCAAAATGACTGAGTTTTATATGGGTCATTACAGAAAATAATGTTTAATCAGGTCCTATTTTGTCATGTTTCTGCAATAGGCATCTCTTTAAAACTCCACATGAAGACTGCGAAATCATGCGTATACTTTATTATTGAGTCAGTACAAAAAGATTTAATGAAAAAAAATGTAACACGAAAAAGTGAGTGAACAAAAGAAAAATCTAAATCCAATCAATATTTGTGTTACTACCCTTTGCCTTCAAACCAGGATCAATTCTTATAAGTACACTCGCACAAGGTCAGGGATTTTGTAGGATTATAATCAGGTGTATGATCAACCAAATATACCAAACAGGTGCTAATGATCATCAATTTCACATGTAGGATAAAACACTTAAAACTGGGTGAGGAACAGCCAAATCTGCTACCAAGGTGAGGCTGTGGGAGACAGTTTCATGTCACAGGGCATACACCATGGCAAGACTGAGCACAGCAACAAGACACAAGGTAGTTATACTGTGTCAGCAAGGGTTCTCCCAGACAAAGATTTCAAAGCAGACTGGGGTTTCAAGATGTACTGTTCAAGCTGTTTTGAAGAAGCACAAAGAAACGGGCAACGTTGAGGTTCGTAGACGCAGTGGTCGGCCAAGGAAACTTAATGCAGCAGATGACAAACACATCCAGGTTATTGCCCTTCAAAATCAGAAGATTGCCAGATACCAGTGGGACCCAGGTACACTCATCTACTGTCCGGAGAAGTCTGGCCAGAAGTGGTCTTCATGTAAGAGTTGCAGCCAAAAAGCTAAACCTCCGACATGGAAACAAGCCCAAGCGACTCAACTATACACAAAAACATAGGAACTGGGGTGCAGAAAAATGGCAGCCGACTGATGAGTCAAAATGTGAAATATTTGGCTGTAGCAGAAGGCGGCTTTCTGCTGAAGGGCTGGAGAGTGGTACAATAATGAGTGTCTGCAGACAACAGTGAAGCATGGTGGAGGCTCCTTGTAAGTTGCTGCATTTCTGCAAATGGAGTTGGAGATTTTGTCAGGATTAATGGTGTCCTCAATGCTGAGAAACACAGGCAGATATTTATCCATCATGCAGAACCACCAGGGAGGTGTATGATTGGCCCCAAATTTATTCTGCAGCTGGACAACAACCCCAAACATACAGCCAATGTCATTAAGAACTCTCTTCAGCATCACAAAGAACAAGAAGTGATTGAAGTGATGGTATGGCCCTCACACAGCCCTGATCTCAACATCATCCAGTCTGTCTGAGATTACATGAAAAGGGATTACATGAAAAGACAGAAGGATTTGAGGAAGCCTACATCCACAGAAGAGCTGTGGTTAGT
>JAOVYV010000048.1:26062521-26074832 GCA_025674545.1 Hassar affinis
GCCCTATGTGGCCGGCTAGGCACCGGCTCCCCCGTGACCCTGAAAAGGAATAAGCGGCCAAGAAGATGAAGATGAAGATATATATAAAGAAAATAATATAGCACTTGATCCAACTTTCTGGGTAGCCTTTAATTACTTTTTTCCTTTTGAGATCTAAATATTAACTTAGGTACTCACTACATACGTAACTCAGCTCTTCTCAGGACAAACTTTAATCCAATCCAAGGAATAATGAAATGCCATACCCTAGCAAATATAAATTGCTTTTATCTACTTCATAATAATGGTTCAACTCCTGAGCAATGCTACATCAAACTCCTGAGCAATGCTACATCACATCTATATGGACGAGCTGTGTGCGTAAAGCTGGGAGAAGCAGAAGTACAGCAGAAGTGCTCTAGACAAGCCTAGTGTACCTCTGAAAGTGATCCCTGATTGCTGTGATGTCATGTCTGAAATGGAGGAGAGTAGTGACACTATAAAAAGCATGGCACAGGCCCTCTCGAGTGGCAGATTGCTTTCTCCATGCAGTCTGGGATGCGGATAAGTGACGACAGAGGCCGCGGCCTCCTCCACACCGGGGATTGGAAATGAGAAATAAGCATTTCCTTCTGCATTCAGGTGGCCACAAAAACAATTTGCTGGGAGAAAAAGCCTGCATAAACGAGTAAATGGGGGCCACTACTGGAAGTGAGCGATGAAAAATTCTAGCGCTTTGAGCAAACATTTTTCATAAGCAACTTTCTTCAAATAAGCCGCATTTCAAAGGCAAGAAAGCGGTCCATCTCGTAGTCTACAGTGAATTCTCTGTAATATGAACAAAGCAGTTCAGGGAACTCAATGGGCCCATCGGACTGAAAGCATTATTGGGCAGACGAAAGAAGACAAACTGGCCATCACTATTTCAAGCATCTTAACTCTGAAGCGCTTTGGCTCCAGCCCTGGGTTGAGGCTCTGTTATTAAATGGTGACCAGCTTCCAGGGGACTCCATGGCATGTAGGATGACATTAGTGGACAGCTGGATGGAAGCTGCCATGGGAATGTGTCTTCAGGTCAGTGAATTAAATGTACAATGCACCATTAGGTAAGCTGCCACACTGTGACACCCGCATGTTTATATATATATATATATTGCATGAACTTATTGGACTAAGCTCTTGAGATAGCAACTTCATATAGTCAGAAAATCAGGTGTGACGTGCGCTACCATTCCCGGTCAATTTCTATATAGAATAAATCTTTAAAAGTATTATCACAAAGAAGCTGGTTGTCTAATTCTCTAGTTCTCTAATTGTTCTCCATCAGTCCTTCATGAGTGAGTTTATTGACCAGGCAGTAAAGCAAAATGTGGTCCTTTTTGAAAGACTGGGCACTGAGGCAGCATGAGACAAAGAACCTGAGAAAGAGTTGGTGTAATCTTGGCTGCCTATGAGAGGCTGTTTTCTGCACTTAAACAGAGCTGATTGGAGGTGGAAGATTCACAAAGCTCCAGGTGATTTCCATAAGAAGAGGAGGACGGCTTCTTAATGGGGGTCAGTGCCAGGGCCGGAGTGTGAATTGGCAGGGGTGCATCAATTAGAGTGCAGCCAAAGCTCAAGCTAACGATAAGGCGAATGGATGATAGGGAGGTGTAATCTTCATTAGAGGCATATAAAAAATATGATGGTCTCACAAAGGCATGGCAAATGAGTGTGTGGCACAGGGCAAGGAGTGAGATGCCTCCACTTACAGCAGACTCATCCCAAAGTACTTAAGACTTATCACCAGAGGCATACTCTACAGCTTTCCTTTAAGATATACATTCATTTTCTTTTATTTTATGTTACTTAAAATAAATGGATTCCCCCTGAGCCCAACACTTCTCAGAATCATGGATACTTATAGAGATGTCATATCAAGCCATGTTTAATTAATATCAATCAAAAAGTTTGTATTTTGTATGTTAATTTTATGAGATGTTCATTTGTTTGGTTGTTTGTTTTATTGTTTTTATCATTTAAGGATTGTCAGTTTACCTCTCTATGTCTGAAGCATTCCAATTTACATATATCTTAAAAGTACACTTAAGTACCAGAAAAACTGGTATACCAGTTAGTACTTGGAAGTTCCCCCACAGGGTCCTGGAGAGAACGTTGCACAGTCCTCATGCTGATGTTTGTTGAGGCCCCAGCATTGAATTTCGATGTTACTTGAGCACGCCTCGTGAATTCACATGGAATGATTCTTGCCAGCCGACGCCGATGACGTTCAACCAGAGTCTTTTTACGGCCACGCTGCTGTCCTAAGTTCGAGGTTTCGCTGGAATTCTTATCGTCACGGTACACCCTTGAAATGCTCATACATGAAAAAATCCAAGCTTTGTTTAGACCTCCAAAATGCTATGACCCATCTCACAAGCTCCAAATATTAAGCTGTGTTGAAAATCGAAACATTGTGATAAGTTGCCATTCTCGTGGCGAAAACAGCTATAGAAGCTTCCATAGATGTCCATGGCTTTATATACGCACTGGCGGATGCAACCAATGACGTGCATAGGTGGCGTTGCTATGTACCAGTTTTTCTGGTACTTCAGTCTATATATAGTATATTATGTTTTATTAAAATAAGTGTCCTTCATTTTTGCTTATATTTCATGTGCTATGTGTGCATTTGATCTTAAAAGCTTAGCTAAATTTATAAAGTAATATTCATTATAGCCCATACACCATCTCATCCAGGGTTAAATCCTTGTCACTTCCCCACTCACAGAGTTGTAGCTAGTGCAGACTAATATTTATCAACTGTTACTTTATTGATGTGAAACCCATTTAGAAATCTGAGACACAAATCATTGAGTCATCAAATGCAAAGGAAGAGGAGTTTCCCCGAGAGGCCATACAGGCCCTCATAGCTTACCTCAGTCAGACACAGGAAGTGTGATCCGCCTGAGAGAGCATATTTATCTTTTATATTGGAGATGAAGGGTGGAGCAGAGTCACTAAACGGGTTACCCAATGGAAACACACCACCAGAGAGGTTATGGATATGATTATCCACTGGACGGGAGGTCAGAGTTGTGCTATAGTGAAGGGGGGGGGGGGGCGGTAAATTTATATCCCAAATCACCTGAGCGTGGAGAACACTGATGTGATCCAAAAATGAAATGATTAGGTAATTATGAAAATAAGCAGTTAGACACAGTTTGTGTATCACGTTGAGTATTTATGTTCTCTTTATGTGTTGGTCCAAATAAACAGAACACATGGCATTTCTGATGAGCTACAGCTCTTGGGTCAGTCTGTCTTGATGTCGGATTCACTTCTTCTACTTAGGTCAATTTAGGAATGAATCGCTTTCTCATTGCGGGTCAACCGTATTCGAGCTCATTTTGGAAACAGGTCTCACTCGGACGCTTTTGGAAAGGTTTGTTTTACGGCATTCACGCTTGCACAAAGAATCAAATGGAATAAATGGACTTCCAGGGAAGCATCAGTAGTCACAGCACTGCCTAGTCAACTGTCTGAGCTCTAGATGTTAATGCATTATTTACCTGTAACAGGAATGCAGACATTGTGAAGATAAACTAATTAACAAACTGCAGCCTCTCTGACATTTAGTGCTTTGTGCCAGGAAGCACGGCGCTTTGATGTTGAGCTGCAGAGAAAGGTACACGCTTAATAAGGTAAGATATTAAAGTGCACATGTGTGAAGAGTGTTCACAAGTGTGTGAGAGCAGTGGGCGAGCTTAGAGGCAGAAAGGAATTTGATTACATTGCGTCCACCTATCCAAACCAACCCCATCATGTGAACATTGTGCATCCAAGCACACAAGCGGCTCCGGAGCCCACACCGCCAATCTTACACTATTTAAGTGTATATTGGGAAAAAAAAAAGACTGTCTGCCCTATTGAACAGCTTTGTCCCCTTAGGCCAAACTGAAATGGTAACGTGCAGCACGTTTCCATTTCACTCAGAGTCTCCTTTATATTTCTGTAGAGGAAAGACGAGGGAAAAGTCGCAAACGGTAGGGTTTCAGGATCTCATAAACCTGTGAAGAGAATCGGTGGAGCAGATAAATTTGCAACGCCACAGTGCAATTAAAACTCAATTCAATTTGAGCGCACGCCGTCCATCTGTCAAAGGGAAACAAAAGCTGAGGAGATGCATTAGTAGTGACTCCCTGCTCGCGTTCATTTGCTTGTGGAGAAACACGCGCACTGGAAGCGGCACATGTTAAGGAGCCTGAGCTGTGCTGTCAGGGCAAAAATCTTTTTTGAACAGATTGCAAAATTCAGCTGCAACCCAGTGACAAAATGTACTTCCTATAGCGCTTAAGCGTTCATAAAATAAGGAGGGGGATTGTCATACAGAAGTTACGTTTTCATACAGATAAGTGTTCGGGTGCTTAGGCCTTTTACAACTTTGAAAGCAAAGACAGCCGTGTGTGTGAGAGCGGTGTTTGTATTTCCGCATTTCTGCGTCACATAACTGCAGAAGAAAGAGGTAGATTAGCTAGAGATAAATAGATTGTTGAATTTCCCCCATGGGATCAATAAAGTATCTATCTATCTATCTATCTATCTATCTATCCATCCATCCATCCATCCATCCATCCAGCTATCCATCTAGCAGCCTGAATGAATGGACTTTATATAGAATATAGGGAGGTCTCACATACTTCAATGATTTCGATTTTCATGTTAATAAGACAGACCGTTAAAGGACAAAGGAAGTAATGAGGAGCAAAACAGGTAGCAGGATTTGTATTCTGTAGTGCTGTTATGAAATCGTAAAGGTTGGGCAAAAGGAATCCACCCAGATTAGCAGTGAAAGTGTAAGGGTTAAGGCTTCTTTGTAAACCTTGGTAGGCTGAGAGCAAGAAAACAAGACTAATTCAGACATTTAAGAACAGACGTTCACTTATCTATGAATCCTCATATCAGCTGTAAGATGTTGTCTTACTTCCATTTATGGATATTACGGAATGAAGTCAACATCTTAAAGACGTACACGTTTAACTATCTTGTACCACACAAGCTCGATTATTCAACGCTGTAATTAACTATTAGGTCTTTGCAGCCATGATTTGTTTCTGCACATGCTTGAGTGAATCATTGTGGTGTTCTTGGTTCTATTAAGATCCAAATGTCTCACGTAATCCTATTTGTCCACTTCAGAATCTGCCTGATAAAGATCTTCATTATGTGCGGAGGAGGAGGTTCAAGGGAGCACATCTCCGTGCTTTCAGCCTAAAAACGCTATCAACTTCAAAAGGTGGAAGAGGACATCAATTTAAAATCAGAAATGTATCTGGGATCTCTACGCTCCTTAAACTACAATACATCTCCACTGATTAAAATACATCAAAGCCTCGTCATTTGTTCCTCTGAGCAATAAGGGTAGATTTTAATTGCAAAATGTTAAACCTCACAATTAAAGGCTTTGTGCTACTTAAAGCTAGCTCAAACAGACACCAAAGGACAAGCATACAAATTAGATGCGGGGAAACGCAGTGTGCACGAGCGGAGGGAATTAAACGGTGGCTTTAAAAGCTCCCTGCGAAATGATAATGCTTCAGATTCATCACTCTGTGTAGTGATAGTATTATGGAAAAATCAGCCAACAGATTGCACTTTCATGAGCTCCTGTCCTCCCCTGACTCAAAGAGATTCTTTAAACAGAAAACGGGAAGCTGTGAAGTAGAAGGAGACATCAACCTAGTGTGCCTGCCATTAATTTAAAAAAAAAAAACACACACAAAAAACACACACACTGAACATTTTGTAGCTACACAGCTCCAAAACTGGAAACATCCTGCCAATGCAAACAGGTAGTCAATTTAGAGTCGACGGATGAGATAAAAGACTAGTGAGGTGGTACTCTGTTGCTGCAATTAGATTAGCTCGCACTACAGAGAGCCTCGGCAGCCAAACATCAATACACGGGAGCTTTACAAGAAGCCCACTGGATATGAAAAACAACTGCAACTAGTCTTAAAGCTGGACGGGGAGCAAAAAGCCATTCGACTTTCTCACCAAGTGTTCATCACTACCGCCAGATACGGCCAAATGAGTCTAACATCAGACATAAAAGCTTCTCATTTTTCCTGCCGAGCACAAACAGTAGCCAATTCTCAACTAAGCAGTGAGGTGAAGAGTTTCATCATAAAAAAAAAAGTCATTCCAGGATTAGTATTATTGAAGACGTTCAAAGAAAGGTTCAGAGAAAAAAAAACAAAACACAAAACGAACAACAAAGTAATCTGAGCATGGACAGCTGGTACACTGTACGTGGGCTAGTACTCTTATGAGCGAACACAGACAGTCTTTCAGTTTTCAATAATTGAATGACATCGATATGAGGATGCATTTTTTGGCATCCAGATCAGATTATTCAAATTTAACAAATGCCTTAAGGTGGAATGGAAAAATGGAAAGATGGAAAGATGGAGATAGCACCACAACTTGTTGGCTGTAAGAAAAATACAAAAACACCAGGGCTGATTTCTTTCTAGCCCAGACTGTAGATTTCGGCAGGTCACGGGTAATTATACAGAGTAAAACACACCCTACAAGGACAAACAACAGAAGCACTGAAAGTGTAGTTTTTTGGGTAAAAACATAAATCAAAAACAAACCACTAATGCTACTGAGCTGCTTGCACGTGTGTACAATAGTTCATCCCATACGTTCGATGGGAGCTCATGATTTAATGCTTTGTTTTCAAGATATTTACGTTCCATTTTAACTCTTTAAACCCATCATCACTAACTCATAGATGCACTCACAAAAAACGAACGAACACCGAGGGCTGCATTAATTAATGCACTACAACAGTCACTGAAGACATCTACCAGCAATGAAATTTAGATCTGTTTGTCAGAAGTGCAATTCTCATTTCCCAGAAGAGTATTAATGAAAAACACTTTCATCGCTAACCAATCCAGGGTTGGGCGAAAGCGGAGCAGTGAAGGCAGCCAGCGCTGGGACATCATGTGGGTGACGAGAAAGTGTGACCTCTCATTTTATTCTTTAATAAAGTCGCACCCAGGTGGCCTCAAGGCCTTACAGTCGTCTGGGGCTCTTGAGCACTAAGCAGTAGTCTACTAGACACCCCCACCCCTTTTCCCTTTCAGTCTACACAAACACGTCCACATTGTTTCTTTTTTTTTTTTTTACACGGCGGTCCACAAGTCTGTTATCGAGATGAAGCCCCTCCTTGATCTCTGCTGGCGAAACCTGTTCCATTGCCTCACTGATCGACTTTCAGACCTCTCTCTAACGGCCATTGTGCAACGCCTCATGTGAAGAAACTCTTTGAGCTATGAGCAGCGACATGCGATCTCTGCTACGGCTGTCAGATCACTCTGTGGTTACAGGTTTTGAGAAACTTGAGGCCAGATGACTTGCTGCTCTGGTAGCCGAGGACACAAGTCATGATGCAACGTTTGCCTGTTTGGCAACGGTGTTATTTGATTTTACAATCAAAACCCAAAGCAAGACAATTTGCTCAAATAAAATGTGCTGCAGTGCTTTTTTTTTGTCATTTGCAAAGCGTAGCAACAATTAGCTTAAATCTTTGCGGTTGACAGACTGGAGCTAAACTTGCCCCAGGCAGGTCATTTTTCAACTTGATACACTGATCCAAATACAAACACAGAGTGAGGCCCGAGACGCCGTTGTGCAAATGATCTGGGTGTAATACTTTCATAACTTCCTGCACAAAAGGAACCCTGTGGCAAGTCTCTCAACAGGCAGGCCAGTCAGAAAAACATTCAGGTTATCAGAATTTCTGTAGGCCATTTCTTTAATTAGCTTTCATAATTTGAGTCGTGATACTGTCACAGGATTGATGAATGGAGTCTTGAAAGGACACTGGAAAGGTAAATAAAGTCCTTTTTCAGACTCAGCGATCATCTAAAAATAAACATCTTCGCTGACAGATGAAAAGATTCTTCTGACTGTGTGCTGAAGCAGAAAGCACACAAAAGCAACACACCCACACACCTGTCAAATCCTACTCATTATCAGAGAAAGCGCGAGTAACTGCTATTTACTAACTAGACTTTTTTTTTTTTAAATACAAAATGACGATACGTACTTTTAACAGTTCTCTTCTTTCGGGTTTGGATCTCTCACGTCTTCGGCATTCGCCGGAGCAGCTTTCGTCGTAAGATTAAAACTCCAATTGTAATAATTATCACCCAAGGATGCTGCTAAGATGTAATGTGGCTTGCCACCAACTATTCTGACACATACCTATTTCTCCGGTGGGTAGCAGGTGCTGAGTGAGGATGTCTACTGAGAGCCTTTCTAACTGACAGCTGGCGGGAGGAGACACAAACAGCTGCAGCTGAGCATTGGTGGGAAAAAAAAGTGAGGGAAAAAGTGAGAGAAAAGAGAATACAAACAGCTCCAATACCCCCAGGGTTGTCAACACCAATCCCCCAACCTGCAGCGCTTTTAACCAGACAAACAGCGGAAAAACTGTTGCCGTCACCAAACTCCCAGTCTTCGAGCACATTCAGGAGCCAGCAAAGGAATGCAGGAGAAAGACAGCCCTGATACAACGGTTTAGACTAACACTGTATGTGTGGCAGTATTTATTATTAAGACGGTGGCCTTAAAAAAAAAACAGAAGAACAGGGTCATATGTAACACTCAATTTAATAGTGAATGAGAGAAAAGGTGGTATGGTATATTTGGGTGGTTTGGTTTTTTTTTTGGTTGCTTGCATCAAAATACATGAGATCAGCTTTAGTGTTTTGTTTGGCTCTGCCAAGGTTATTGGAGGCTCATTCCAAATTTCCTGAGGGGGAATTGTGTGAAAAATGACTCTGTGTAGATAAATCACTCAGCCCCAATCAAAAGCAAAATCAGTGGCGAAGACAAAAGACGCTGACGAGGGGAACAATGGAGAACGCGCGATGTGGCGATCACAGGAGGCGGCTCTGATAGGCGGCGCAGGTGGGCCTTGACAAGTTAACGGAGCGCACGTGGAGCTGCTGCACCCGGCTGCACCCGAGGAGAATTTCACAGGCCCGGCTTGCTGGAGCAGTCGAGCGCTGTCGAGCCTCGCGGAATTAGTAGGTGAAATCCGTACCGTTTGTAGCTAGGAAGAGTTGAAACGGCCAAAAACGGGGCCCCAGAAAGCATCAAAGCCATGGTCACATACATAAGCAGTCAAACATGAATAAGTAGCATATCATTTTTATGGCCTGCACTTGCCAGCCATTAATGGGGCCATATGAGCACAACCTTGAGATGAAATGCCTGCCGTGTTCAATCACATTCCCTAATAAATTGCCTTTAACAATTGAAATGAAATTGATGCGCAGTGCACTCAGTTAATTGCGGATGCACGTTGTACAAACACGGAGATGCAAGCCAGTGTCCGGGTCAGTACATTTCCCTAACAGAGTAGCAGAGACACTCTTAGGTGTCTGCCAGGTGTTTTGCATGGATCTAAATCTGTTCTGCAATTCCTGGACCAGAGAAGTTCTTCAAGCTGCCTCTAATCCAAACAGCCATTCTTCAATATAACTGCAAGGGCAGAAAAGGGTGGGTTTAGAGGTTGTGCTCCCATTGCCAAAACAAAAGCAGGAAATCCAACATATATTTGTTCTCCTCAACCCCCCTCTCTCTCTCTCTCACTCTCTCTCTCTTTCCTTACCTTCAGCAAATAGTGCCTGAAGCTGCCAGCCACCTGCAATGTATTTTTTTTCCCCCTCAACATTAAAGTTCTTCAGAAATCAAAATTTAATAAATCACCCCAGAGTCTGACAGAGTTTATCTCTCGGGGTCTGCTCTGACTTGGGAGGAGCCAGTGGACAGACAAAGCCACAGATGATAAGATGTGAAATTAACTACAGTTAGAAGTTAGAAGGGAACGTGTCCCCCGAAAGCCTTTTTTTCCTTTCTTTTCCACTGTCAGGAACGGCATACTCCTTTAGGCACCATGGCCATTTAACCTCATTTGCATCCTGGCTGTCACCGTATCGCTCCTGCGCAGATACCGTTATGTTCAAGAGCTTTCATTAAGACCTAAAGTTGACATCCTTTTTACTGGGATGTGGTGGTATAAATCACAGCCGTGGCACCCGCACATCTCGATCAAAGATCTGGCGCTATCGTGCCATGTTTCCTTTCACGTAGCCGACAGCTCGGACACCACTCATCACTTACGGTAGGAGAGAGTTATGTACGTACATTTTATCTTCCTCATGCCTCCATGTTATCTCCTCACAGCATGCTAAATAACTGCCATTATTTACATTGCCAAGAGAACTACACAGAGCCGATTCAGAAAACGCATATCCCAGTTTTCAGTGCAATTATGCCTTTTTTTTTACCTACAGTAGTAATACTAATCACATACTGCTGCGTTACACTCCCCCACTCTCGCTGGGACTCTAGCACTACTTTTTTTGCATAGCCACATTTTTCTGGGCATGATAAAGTTGTGAATAAAGAGTTTGGAATTCTGAGTGATGGCAGCGCTGACCTGTGTGTATGTTGGAACAGCTTAATAAGCTCATAGCTGTGTCTTTTATTAATAACACCCCGAGTGAGCGGTGGGAACGGGTTGACCCGGGGTCTGCGCCTAATCTTTCCTGATTCGGCCCGCTCCACTGGCCGCGCTTGCTATCTGTTTCTCCTGCTGATGTCTTCCTGCCGCGCCAGCGCTGTCAGCACACTGGCCTTTCTGTGGCTCAGCCGCTATCTCTGTCTGGGGCATGCTGAAAGAGTCTGTCATACCCTCACATTCCTATTGGCTTGACCCTGACCCTACACCTTTAATTATCCTGCCTTAAATCTTCTCCCATGGCTAAAAAACAGACAATATGTATCAAGGAAGGCTGAAAGTAGTCCTGGATTTGTGTCATTCTTGTCTTGGGGTACTGAGAAACAATACTGCACTATCTGGTGCTTTGAGAATAGCAAGTGACACAGATGTTTCTTTATCAAGAACAAATTACATAATGCCTCCATGTTTAAGAGCTCTTTTCTGTAGGACAAACACAATGCTCTGACGCCCGAATGATAACAGCGGCCCAGCAGATATAAATATAGTTTATTGTTCACCTCGGGTTCCCGATTTCCTTCAATTAAACATCCCTGTGACTAATAGCACCGTAGAGGCCTGTTTGATCCGCGTAATCAGATCTGCAGGACGGCTATTGTCTCACATTCCTTTTCTGACATTTGAAAGGTCAAGAGTGAGAGGACATTTGATAACTGCGAACCCCCTTTGCTCCAATTTTTTTTTTTACAACCCTTAATCTCCCTTTGCAGAATTGGTAAGACATAACAGTTAATCTCTGGCCGAACAGCAAGAGCGGAAATTATATTGCCGTTTGAGGAAACGGCTCGATTTCTTTACTCCTCTATAAAGGTAAATCTCTGAGAACTTGAGTGAAGAGAAAATGAGAATAGCTATTGTGTGTGTGCGCACTGGCCACAGCCAAGTGGCAGTTTATTTCAAATAAAAAAGCTTTCATGCCTGTACTTTAGTTATAATAACCATGTCAGATGGGAAAAATGTTCTGGTTTCAAAAGTCTTTATTTATAACTGAACTATTCCACTTCATTTTTACATCTTTTTTTTATATCCGACAAAACTTTTGCCGCTGGCTGCCGTTATAGGCTAAAATGCTTGACAGTGTGTAAACTGACAATTTCAGAACAATAAAATAAAAATGATTACACCCATTTAGCTGCAACACTGCACAGAATGTACAACTGTTGCTCATCACCAGCTGAACAATAATATTTCATTTGGCACTTAATCAACACACACACACACACACATGATATAATGAAATATATACAGTATACAGCGTGTCCCAAACATTGTCATGTACCTGAATGTACCTTTATTTACAAATTACTAAATTTTACAAAATTGTTACGAAATACTGTGGTAGCCACCTATCTCTTCAATAAAAATAATATAATATAAAATACAATATGAGTTTGTTCCTTCTTCCTATGAATGGAGACTTGTACACCTGTAGATGTATGTATATAAGAAATAAAAAAATAAAATAAATAAAATAAATAAATACATAGATAAATAGATAAATAAATAAATAAATTGTATATTGTAATATATTGTAAAAAAAATACTGTATTTATAAAATATTATAATAATAAATTGCTTTTCTAATTAATTTATTATGTATTTTATTACATATTTTTGAATAGTATTTAATTATATATCCTAGTATATCTTACAACCCTACAACATTTTTAGATAGATAGACAGACAGACAAACAGACAGATAGATAGATAGATAGATAGATAGATAGATAGATAGATAGATAGATAG
>JAOVYV010000048.1:26075866-26093391 GCA_025674545.1 Hassar affinis
GACAGACAGACAAACAGACAGATAGATAGATAGATAGATAGATAGATAGATAGATAGATAGATAGATAGATAGATAGGTAGATAGGTAGATAGATAGGTAGGTAGGTAGATAGATAGATAGATAGATAGATAGATAGATAGATAGATAGATAGATAGATAATTTATAGTTACTATTGTAAAGCCTACAACGTGTCATGGCTCACCAGACACATGAGATGTTAAATTCCATGTCTAGAAAAAAGCACAACTGACACCTAAAATCATATTTATTTCCCAGAAGTTATAACACTTTTTTTTTTCCCTTGTCAAGGTAGTGCTTCAAAGAACTCAGTGGACAGCGCTGTTATCTGTGTAAAACACAATGTCTGACACAATACACAAAGCCTGGCATTCACATCCTGCCTCTCTCTGTGACAGTGCTCTCCTTTAAATACATCTTATTTCTTTTAACAGCAACCTTGGGAGAGCTGCAGCACTCTAAAGCGCCAACACTTAACACCTTGTAGTCGAAGGAAACGTTTCTGATCTGCTCGTGTCATTTAATCATCCGTATTCTACTGAGCTGCGCAGAAACAATTTTGCAGGATATTAACTTCCAACTAAACCCTGCTTGTGTCATTTGTGGTTTCACTCAACCAGTGGTCCCACAGGGAACGCGCCCTCCGTACAGCTGTAATGAGCTCCACCACGCAGAATAAAACCAGTTAATAGAAAGGTAAGATAAAAAAAAGAAAAAAAAGAAAACACGCATGAATCAGAAACATTAAAAAGTGTAGCTGAAAACCTCGGTTAAGTAGACAAAAGCTAGCCTGGCTATGAATAGCTCCTTGTGGTGTGAAAGTCTAGCTGAATAGTTAATATGCCATCTCACCTCCGAGACAAGTGCAGATTTCAGTGTTTGCCTTTAGGGAGACACTTTGTCAAATAGCATAGAAAATAACATTAGAGAGAAAATTGAATGCGAGGGTTTTTAAGGGACGTGCTATCCATGGGGATGTCTCACAATTAGGCTAATACTAAATTATCTGAGGTAAAAACACACAAGTAAACAGTAAAGCGAGTCTTTCATAGCTAAAAAAGCTGCATGCCTCTTGGCAAAAGCATCCTTATCCCGTGCTTATGGTCTGCAGAATACAATGGAAGGCAATGCCATCTCATGAAAACCATTTTTGTTCCATTGCACACAAAAAAAAAAAAACTAGGTCATCCTCTCATAATTGTCAATCATGCAATAAATCTCTCTGTGCCACAAATGAATAGTGCACTGGGAATGAAACAAAGCTTATTGGCATGCGATGTCAGCTCGACTTAATTCATTCTCCTTTTCAGAAAAAGCCTATTCACATGTGAAGTTTATGGATGTCAGTGTCTGCTCTGCAGCAAACAGAGAGATAATACATATAGACAGATGTATTATGCTCAGAAACTTTTATCAGTAGAATACTCAGGAGCCTGTACAGAGCACAAAGCCTGCGTTGGATTTGACATAACAGGACAAATTTATACTGTATGTAGAATTCGTAGAATACATTAACTGGTATGATGGCAGTTAGAAAAAAGTGAGTGTCATAAAAGTGTCCTGCAGAAGCACGTCTTGTAAACGAATAAACCGAGTCCGGTTCCTTGTAGGTGTAAATCTCTGAAAGAAAACGGATGTGTGATTGAAAAGTGATGGTTTGATTAAAACTTGGCTTATCTTCAAAAAAAAAAAAAACACAGCTGTGAAACACGAGACAGTGCCGCTAGACCCGTGTAATAGTCTCCACCGTCTTCCTGACAAACAAAGGCTATAAAAGCAGGCGACGTGTGTGTGCCGTGGCCGCCGCTGCCTCGCCTTTCCGCATCCCCCAGCCAGGTGTCATCGGTTTACACATATCTGATGGGACAGAAAGGGGGCGCGGTGGTCCACTTCCAGCAGACGAATTCGGTGTCATGTCTCTCCAGAGCAAACTGTCAGTCTTTACGGGGAGAGTAATAATAGCCGGGCACTATGGATCACCGTGGCAGGGGCGATATTTTAAAAGAAGCCTCAGCAAGACACTGACATTTGAGTCTGGAGAGAGGATAGAAACTCAACCCAAGCATCATTGAAAAAAAAAAACACTGGAGTTATTATAATGGCTCTCTCTTTCTCTCTTTCTCTCTCTCTCTCTCGCAGGGCTTGGAGAGAAAGCAACGTGAGAGGCTCTGGATCAGGTCTAAAGGAAAAAGACGGTGGCTTTTGTCTGACACGGAAATACAGTGGAGATCTACTTCTAATGCACTCTGCACGGGCAAACCTGAGCAGGGTGGAGGATTGGAGTAGATAGCGTGTAAATGGGATTTTCCCTTCCACTGCGATTGCACGGCAAAGATTTTCTATGTGTCTTTGTATACAGTCCACAAATATCGTTCAGGGAAGTCTGCCTTTCAGTGTTAGTCAAGCCAGACGTGACGCTGATTTATTCCGGCCTTCTGTAGGCACCGCAATGCAAAAACATGGCAGGGGTATGCTGGGTCTGTTTGTCAAAAAAAAAAAAAAAAAAAAAAAAGCAGTCAAACTGTTTGGCAAATTCAATCCTAAGGAGTGATAGTTAATTCTCTGGTAATGTTGGGCTGTGTGAAATTGAGTTTATCCTGCTCGTAACTTTGCAGCATTTCAACCGGGAGAGGGAGAACGGAGAAAAAAAAAAACTCGACGCTACAGCCGAATGCTTAGCATTTTTATTTAATAAGCAGCCATTTGCGTTTCACCTTGAAAGTGTCTTATTCAAGAAGCAAAACGCATAGCTAACAAGTCCTGTGCGCAACATATGGGATCCTTAGTGGCAATAAAAAAAACAATATTTGTGTTTTGTTAGGATTATTATGATTCAATTTAGGCAAATTGACTTTACACGCCGCTGTGTGGTCTGTGAGGAGTTCAGCTCCTGAGCGAGGGGTCCGGAGGCTCGTGTTCATCAGAGGCCTGTCTGAGAGCAGATGCTTTGAATGGTGATAGAATTCCATTCTGGTCTCAAGTGTCATTAGCTGCAAGCCATTCGCTCTGCCAGGTAAAGATTAGATAACAATCACAACTTTATGAGATGCTCCTGGAGGTGTTGGAGCAGGCTTTTGTACTGGGCCAAGCAATGCTGACAGAACTATTACTTCTGTCTGATTTCTCTGTTAGTGGACTTTGAATCGAATTGGAAACGGTTCGGTTTTCAGTGTACTCGAGAAAGAGGGAAGAGCTTTCGGATATGCAATAATATGCAACCCTGAACTTATCTGGAACATTACCTAGAGGAGCTGAATGCGTGAATGCAAAAGCTGAATGGCTTGGACTGGACATTAAACAGACTTTACCCTGCCAGGTCGGTCCTTAGGACAAAATCCATGTAATTAATCCCGTGTGTGAACAGAGCAGGTCATTGTCCAGAGAATCCAGAGCGAGCCAGTGGGCGTGTTGATGACGTTTCTGTCACGTGACTGGAGCGAAACCGACAGAGGAATACAAACATCCGAGGGTGAAAAAGAAACGTCGTTTGTATATGAAGACACCAACGAAAATGTCCAACCGGAGGGACGCTGGGATTCACTGGGATGCAATTTCTGCAGCGTACTTCTTGCATCATGCCCTACCTCCTGCATGCTCTCACCTAAACCAAACAGAATATTTCCGGTAGATGTGAACGCATCTGGTACGGACAGCCTCCCGTTATTTGCTACATGTGTGAAATGACCTGATTCTCTGAACATTGTCCAGACTTCATACGAGGAAAAATAAAACATAGGTTCATCAGTTATAAGGAATACGTTTCTAACAAGTATGCTGTCAATGTAACTTTTCTGAAACAAGCCTAAAAAGGCATGTGCCACCAGTTGTTTTTTTTTTTTAAAAAGGTTTCAAAAGGGTGCTTTAAAGCCACATATTTCATGCTTTGAGGAGGGCTTGAAAGTGAATTCACTGAGCACTTATTTCTTTTGTCCTCAGAAAAATGGCACAAGCACTCCAGAGCCTGTTGTTTTTCTTTAATGGAGTCATGGCGCTCTCATTGCCCTGTAAAGTGGAGCTTGTTCTGACCTAAATGAAAACAGCCTGCAGAGCTAAATAATCACCTGTCCTCCAGCCTGGCACTACCGAAAGCTGCTGACGCCGTTTACCTCACCGAGCCACCACCACATACTTCATGCTCAAACACAAACCTCACAAATATCCATCCAGAAACTCCATCTCATAAAAAAAAATTTTAAAAAAAGAAGAAGCAAGCTCCATCCTGGCTACTGTGGCAGAACGGTAGAGTTGTGGTAGAGCACATAGGGTTACACACTGCAAAAATTGATCTCTGAGCACCTTCAAAAAGACGCTGAAAGAAATTTCTGGAATTCCTTTTTAAATTGATTCCCATAAGTATTCTTTTTTTCCCCTCTGTCATCTCCAATGTGAAAATGAGCTAGGGAAAATTAACTCCTGATACAGCTACGCTGAATTAGATAGCAGGAGGGGGGGAGCACTTTTTAAGGATTCCAGCCTTGTCATTTTCAATTTTCTGCTCTTTGGACATGCGTGTATTCAGATTCAAGAACATCTACTCGGCATATCAATCCTAATTAGACAATCTGGGCCCACGAAGGATAGGAGCAGAGTTATTTGCATAATTTAATCATAAATACTCAGTGATACATATTTCCAAATGCATTTGTACAATTATCTTTTCATCCTTGGGGCAAAAGTATTAATATGATTAGGCAATAATTCTTAAAAAAGAGCAGGAAAATAGGAAAGCGGCAAGTGCACCCTCTTTTTAAACTCCAGCTTTGGGCTATATGAAAAATTAATTAATTTCGGGAGGGGTGGGGGGGGGGAATCAATTTTTCTACGTGACCACATTAGACAGAGCGGAGCTACAGCCTGGAATCTCCGTCCAATCAAGAAATCTCATCTGCTCCCTCTAACTTCTGTCAGTAGTGTTTAACATCGCTGTACAAGCACCAGTGATCTGCGCCTTGCTCCCTAAATACGGTGTAATGTGGACGAGCTGCCGGCTAAAGACGTGCCAGACCCTACAGCGTCTCCCTCCTTCACACTCACACACACACACACACACAGGTCCAAATATATGGCTTTCTCCACACACAATCTGTCACAGGTGCTGTTACACTATTCCAATTTCCTAACTCCTAACTGCTTCATTCTTTTTGCCATTGAAAAAAAAATACCAAAAGATTATAACCACACTTTAATCCTGTAAGCATCACCTAAGGACATCCATTATAAAAAAGCAGCATGTTTCACCCTATTAATGTGTTTTAATAAATAAGTGGACCATCAGAAACACGGTTCTGTCATGCAGCTCGGAGCCTGGAGCAGAGACGTGCACATCTAATCAACTCCAAAAATTATGGCCTTTAGAGCCTCTTCCATGACAAGAACTATAAATAGCTAGAAATGTCCTATCAGCTATATTTATCCAAGAACATTAAGTATAAAAGAACAACTTTTACTGGCTTTGGGACAGATCCCAAAGAAAAAAAAAACAGAAAAAGCAAATACACACACCAGTCCCAGTTATTAAATGCATGTAAATTTCATATTGACTTTTATAAATGAATGCAACCTGCCACTGTTTCCTAATGACATCTTCTTGCGACATGCAGCAAACGCGCAATTAATTTTGACACTAATCCTGTCCAACAGCAGAGCTGTACCGACTCACAGCAACAAAGACAAAAAGAACCGACTGTTTATCCTCTTCCTTTCTGGCCCATCAGCACAACACGAACTCAGGACCGGAGCACAGAAATGCATATTTGATTCGTAAGAAAGTACTTGAATGAATTTGTGATTTTAACAAGCCTTTTAACATGCACACACCCTCCCCCACCACCACCTCCGCCTTCAAACTCTTTCATCCTAATCAGACATCTGTCTCTCTGTTTTTTTTTTTTTTTAAAGTTATTATCACCCTGGCTCCCTCTTGGATGTGGTTGCTGGGTGACGGGTATCTTAGCACCCACTCTGACTGGGAATGATTTGAATCCGATCCAAAGATTTCCCATGAGTACCTGTAAACACATCTGTGCCCTGCCGAAAACAAATATATCAGAAGAGCACTGCAAAGAGAGAGAGAAAGAGAGAGAGAGAGAGAGAGAGAGAGAGAGAGAAAAGAGCGATAAAATCTGCCACAGCTGGTGAAGACGTAACCCCCGAGCACTAGACAAAATAATCCCAATTTCCTGTAAATGGGACAGTTTGCATCATAACACAAACAAAACACAAGACTCTTTTTTTTTTTTAGAAAAGCCTTGCTCTTATGGCTGGGCATGTAAATAGATTTTTTGACATTACTATTACCTCAAATTTTGAACCTACTATAAGACAAAAAAACATTCAAATAAAATCCATAAAACTGTAGGGCTGAAAAAAAGCAGACATCCCAAAGGCCTCCTGTCGTCTGGAGGTGCGTGTTTAACCTTCAGAGGTAGACAATGATTGTCAATTAACTGCTGCATTGCTGTGCATGTACAGCTCAACTCCAGCGAGGGAGTAGCACTGTTGTGATGTTTCAATAACCCTGTAAGTTCAGATGCCAGTGGGAATGAACAGAGCCTGCGCTGTCCCGCACACAAAATGAAAAGGAAAACAAGTGGCTGAAGTATTGCTTCTCATGAGGCACTGTCATAATTCCCATGAAAGCAAGAGATTATAGGTCCTCTATCTGCTCGGCACCGGAAGGAGAGCATTAATCTGGGTCGAGGCGCTGTGTGAAGTGCAAGAGAGAGAGAGAGAGAGAGAGAGAGAGAGGGAGAGAGAGAGAGAAAGAGAGAGTATGCTCCTGCAGAGAGAAAGCGCAGATCATCTGCCACTGCCGTACAGCACACGTATTAAACAAGTGCAGCTAAAGATAAACAGCTATCACTTACCCAAAAAAAGTCAACATGAGCATTTTGTCAGCATAATAGTGTGGGAATTAATGCGTGCATGTCTTCCTGTTCTGTAGAACAATCAGTTTGGTGCTCAGAGTACACACTAAATAAAAAAAGAAATCCACCCGAGTTCCACTAGGTCACTCTATAAGAAAGGCTTCCTTTACATGGTTTTGCGTATGGCTCCAGATACTCCGCAAACATCTGCAATAATTTGCTGCATCATCAAAACTCAAGTGACCCACGAACACTTGAATTAGGAGCTAAAGTGCAAACCTTCCTGCGTAAAGTGCCAAACATACACACACAGATTCAATCAGCGGTGTAACGAAGAGCTGCTCCTCCTGCGCCATCTGTTTGTGTTCCATCTACACAGGATATCTTTGTCCATACAAATGATGTAATTCTCCAAATGGGAAGCAGCCATGGAGGATATGATTGATTTCAGCATAACACCGGCAGTACCAGGTGCTTTCAGAGACCATTACAGGCCTCTCCGTGCAGCAGTAATAGGCGAGCACTTTAGCGTCATTAAAGCAATATGTAGCACTGCATTATCCTTTAACCCCATCGCTGGCCACTCTCGGTGCCAACCCCAGAGTTCAAATCACACACTATATCACTGTGTGACCAGGGAAGGTCTGAGGAGTGAGGCCTCACAGCTTTAAGATCCAGCTCTTACAAATACAGTCATCTGCACTGTGCATGCACTGGTCAAACAACCCAAAAATAAGGGCATGATGTATGGTGAAAAGCATTCATTTATTTATTTATTTTAATTATTGTTATTATCATGCATAGGAAAAATTAATCAAACATACAATACAACAAACAAACAATTGTATAAAAATACAATATGTGTCAAGGCATAATGTGGCCAGTATACAGGAGACCAGTATTCTCTAACAAATCTGAGAAAAATTACATTTTGTGATTTTGTTGTGTATATAAGCCAATAATTAGATATTATTAATATACTTTTTAATGAACTTGCTATACTAACAATAACACAGAAAAAGACATGTGACCTTGCCCCTTAAATAACACTTGTCTTACTATGAAATTAGACGTTGTTATTATTATTATTATTATTATTATTAGTTTTAGTTTTTTTTCTTACAATTGGACAAAAGTTATTTAAGGAGAAAGGTCACATGTCTTTCACCCACTTAGCAATAATCTGTGTTTCCACTATTTAAAATTAGCTGGAGGCAGTGAATCCTTCCTCATTATTGACAGCATGTACTTACTGACCACATGCACTTTTTTTCTGACTAAAGCAACAAGAAAGAAAGAAAGAAAGAAAGAAAGAAAGAAAGAGAACTGAAGGCACAGGGAGATCATGGACAGTGCACAATATTCAATAAGCATAGTACCCATTTAGTGAAAGCAAGAGGATTAATTATTATTTCTTACGAGATCAAACAGCATTACTGGTGAAAAGCTACACATTAAAATACAGTACTTTAACTAATGAGGTCTAATTTTTCAATATGTGTAAATGTCCATTTTCTTAAATATTTGCAGTGGGGCATGTTTATACAGCAGTGTGTAAACACACCCAGGCTTTACTCAGGTTAACAATATTACTGACAACTGTCACTGTTGACCCTTATTCATTAGCCAGGCATAATCATTTCTCTGCAAGCTGGGAAGGAGATGTAATTCCAAATGACTGAGAATGACTTCTCATAATCGTAACTTATTCATTTTATTATAAAATATTACAGGCAGCATGAACAGCAAAAACAAAGCCAGGGTTATTAATGCGGTGCTTATTTATAAAGGTCCGGCTGGACACAAATGATGATTGTAAAAGTTAATCTTAAACACGCTGTTGTTTAACTGTGTACTTTGTGTCAGTGGTATCAAAGTTAATCAGGACAATGGTGTTTAGCTGTGCCAGTGCCAGTGGTGTAAAAGTTAATCTAACACACTGATGATTTGCTGTGTATTTTGCATCAGGGTTGCAGAAGTTAAATGAACACACTGATGGTTTGCTGTGCATTTTGCACCAGTGTTGCAGAAGTTAAAGGAACACACTGGTGATTTGCTGTGCATTGTGTATGAGTGGTGAAGAATGTAATCTAACACACTGGTGATTTGCTGTGCATTTTGCACCAGTGTTGCAGAAGTTAAAGGAACACACTGGTGATTTGCTGTGCATTGTGTATGAGTGGTGAAGAATGTAATCTAACACACTGATGGTTTGCTGTGCATTGTGTATGAGTGGTGAAGAATGTAATCTAACACACTGGTGATTTGCTGTGCATTGTGCATCAGTGTTGCAGAAGTTAAAGTAACACGGGGGTTGCTGTAGGAGCTACCCGGTGTCAAAGTGGTGTAAAAGTTGAGCACGGTGGTAACGACTCCGCTACGTCATCAGCTCGGCTGAACTCGCGAGCTCGGAGTCAGCTCTGCAGCTCCGCGCTTCTTTACCGTTAACAAGTAAGCAAGAAGTCGGAGATGTTTGCGCGCGAAGCTGCAAGAAGAATCTTATCCGAGCTGACGGTGCGCGTGTTCTCACGGACGGGCTCTCGGCGCTTACCTGGCATTGGTGCAGTCGTTGTAGAGCGTCTCGAAGTCTTTGCGGGAGATGAGCTTGCAGCGGTTCACGCCGGGCTGGATGGCGCCGAGGCCGCGCAGTACGCGCACCTGCTCCACGTTGCACACCACGGGCGTGATCTCGAGTCGCTTCAGCTTGGTGTAGACGGTGTGCAGCCCGCCGACCAGGTGCTTCAGGAACAGATCGAAGGCCTGGGGCAGGCAGATGAGCTCCCGTCCGTCCACAGTGAACGAGGCCACCTGCGCGCCCCTCAGCTCCACCATTTTGCACTCGTTATTTTGCGGGGTGTTCTCTACGGGCGACGGGGTCGAGTACACGGGCTTGGCGGCGAGCGGAGTCGGGGTGATGGCTATCGGTATGGCCGGGCTTCCTGCCGCCGCTCTCAGCTCCGAGCGGAACGGGTTTGCAGCGGCCGGAGCCACCGACGGACACGGAGACGAAGTGGCCGACGGAGAAGAAGTGTTCACCGAGGAGGAGGAGGATGAGATGGGAGACGGCTGGACCAGAGAGGAAGGGGGGATCAAAGCAGCCGGCACGGCCATGGTCAGCTCGAGCACGCGTTAAAGTTCAAAAAGTGAGCAAAAACCCCAAAGAAAGAAAAAAGTAAGGCGTGAGAAGGTTAGAAGGAGAAATCCACGGCAGCGTGCTCCGCCGAAAAGTAAAAAAAAAAAAAGGACGAGAAAAAGCGTCTGTGGTAGCTAATGAATTAGGCTGTGCACGGCGACGGCGGGACGACCATTTGGAGATTGGTGGAGAGAGCCGGAGAGAGAGTGACAGCAAGAAAATGAGCCGAAAAGTGCAGCTCGCTCTCTGGGATGAGTTGTTGTTGTCACAAGGTCCAAAGAGGGAGGAGCTAGTGGACACTGTCGGCCTTTGAAGCACGCGCACACTGTCTGCGTCCGAAAGCGCGCAATAAAGCATTAAATAATGTCCCCTAATTAACGCTGTTTACTGCTGTGCTAGATATTTTCACACTGTTTAGTACTGAGTGGAAGGGGAAAGCGATGCTAAAAGCAGAGCTCACCGCAGACCCCAACTTTACATTCGCCCGCAAATACACTCTCACTTCTCTTATTCATTCACAACTTTAGATTTTTTTTTATTTCTAGGATGAGGCTGTCTATCGCCCGTCTGTGTCCTGGGTGTGAAAATGCCTCACTTTGCCATGCAGATACACTACACTGTTGAATCAGTGCTTCTTTATTTCCGACATAATGAGCATATAGGATCTGTTGGGGAGAAACAGACCCGTTTCACCTTGCTGCAAATCAGAACCACACAAATACTCTAATTTTAACCTTCATGCCTTGCTTATTTTCTCAAATGAATAAGCAGGGGAAAAAAACAACACATTCACTTTTGTGAATAAGCTATATCCCCTCCTCATATTTATGTACAATATCAGTAGAAGCTGAGTGGTCTTTGTCAATATGAAAAAAAATCTGCTTTTAGTCCCTGTCACATACCCTTCCTTCTTATTTGTACTCCCACCTGTGCACACACACCTGCCATCCGGACAATCCCCCTAGCGTGGGAAGGGGTTTCGTGTGTCATTTCACTGTGTGAGGTTGGTCATTTCAAGAAGACTTTTGTGCAATGACCACGTACACACACACACACATGCCAAGATGAACTCATAGAAACCCCTGACCTTTCTCTATTACACTAAAACAATATATACCACCTATCTATTACTCTAGTCTGAGAGACTCCGCTATATAACCCCAAAACCTTTTCTCACATTGTACCACATACAAATAAGGGACAAGCCAAATAGAGTTGTGTATTAAAGCTTTTACCTTATGCAGTGTAAGAAATGACACTATTGTCTGAGAGAGCAGTCTACTCTCCTGCCCTGTGTTCCTTCTAACCGTACACCTTTAGACAATGTAGACCCCTTAAGTGTTTCACTGTCCCTTAAAGCATTAAAGATATTAAATGCTCCTTATCATTAAGGGTTCCAAGAATCCTTTATATCAAGTCGAAGACTCCTAATTATCTAAATGTGTCCTTTGTACAGTATCTAGATAAAATAGATATATACCTCTGCATCAGAGTTTGCCTTCAATATTTGGCTGCGCATTTAGTAATATGATCAAATGGTCATTTATTTAGGAAGTACTTTAGAGTCATGAGTAGTGAGTTGAAGATGGAGTATGTGCTCAAATGTGAAGACAATGTACAAATCATGAGAGTGACTTTAAGGGACAAAACTGACTACTTTGCCAGTAAGAGTATCCTAAGAATAATTAATATTAGACCCCAGCTGCATAGCCAGAATGTCGTGCCAAAGAGATGTAAAAAAAAAAAAAAGATTTAATTTACAATCTTATCTAGAAAAAAGCATTCCATGAGGTTAAAAATAAATGTGCACGCCTGTGTGTGTGTGTGTGTGTGTGTGTGTCCTGCAACAATCTGAACATAAGGCAAAATTAACATAAAATATTTTTTCATAAGATCCTCTCAGTCTCCAGTGTATGACATCTGGCGGAATTATAAAAGATACGTCAGGAAGAATCTGCAAAGATTTGCCAAGCAATCTGGCACAGTTAGAAAAGACATGTCATGAAGACTGTGTGTTTGATAGGGCTAGACTAAAGGGAGGCCAACTTTTACAACTGAGATGGTGCAAAAGATGTTCAGGGGATACACAAAGAAGCTGAAAGCAGATATAAAGGCCAAAGGTGGTCTTGTAAGTTAATATAACAGAGAATATTTCTAACACCATTAAGTAAGGGGATTCAAACTTTTGAAAGTGTTGCTATTCATATCTCTATTAGTAATTAATATCTCTGATATTAATGTACATTATTTGTCAACTTATGTATTTCATCAGACATGCATAACTCATAACTTCAGCTGGTATTTTGATGCTGGTGATGGACAGCACTAACAATCTAACACATTGCTCTAATACTGTATCTCTCATAAGTGTTTACTTACGTTGCTGGGTAGTGACAGAGAAGCCCATAGTATATGATTTACATTATTTTCATACCCAATCAGTGAGCTCTCGGGCAATATTGGTGGAGGTGGAGTAATTCTGGTAGAGACCACTCCCATCAGGATAGAAATGCTTGATCACGGGATAAAGGTGATCAGGCAGAAGAACTGTGTATTGATTTGCAGTGACCCTTCCCTCTGAGGGGACACGTGGACATGAACCCAGTGAACAAACAAAGCCACTGGACCCCTCACTATAGGGGTCAAGCATTCAGGCTTTTTCTATTCTCTTGGTGTCGACCACACATACACCGAGAAGGATTATCTGACCACATTGTTTTTCCCCACATCTTTGATTTTTGCACTACATACAACTCAAATGTGTATTTGTCTTTATAATAAGAGGTTGATACACTGCAACCCTTTTATATCCCTGTCTATGTCATTTTCTCATCCTGTACTGATATTTTTGGCCACTTCTTTATATATTGTATTTAATACACCTGCATCATACATAGCTTTTTTTCTTTATTTTGCCAGCCATTTGTATAGTTATAAATATTACATTAGAAAATTCACTTTCCAGATCCATAATGTACAGTATATTGCTGTAATGGTAAATAATACATAGTACATCTCTTGCGACAGCTGAACAAAACATGATGGTTGCTAGGATTAATAACGAATCCGCAACTTTTTAAAAAAAACTGTTCCTAAGCCGTGAACATAAAAATAATCAAATAAAATATAGACAGCTCTTTTCTAGTTGATAGAAACCGAGCATGTCTGCACGGCAGGGGAGGAAGTTTTCAGCAAAGCTGTACGCAGGATAGGGTTGCTGTTTTCTGTCGATAAGGTGGTGAAACGCAAGTCTAGGTGATGCGCTTGGATTGCATTTCAACTGTGAGCACAGCAAAGCAGCATCAGGACTGATGATGTAACGTCTGGGGTGCAAGCTGGTGCTGGTGTCATTAACAAACAAACAGCTCAGGTTTTTGGATCTTCCCTCTTCGTAGAACTACTTTAGAAAGCTACTTTTGTGCAAGACTGTATTCAAGTGTAATGCAAGACCAAGTTCAGGGGCAAGGTGATTTATTAGAGCGAGATCTAGGAATCCACACCTACTGCGATACTGTTACCATTGTAGTTGCAGCATCAAAGCTTCTAGAAAGGCATGTTAGGTAGATGGGCCTTAAGATAAGTAAGAGGAGCATTTCACAATTACCATTCAGGCAAAGAGGTAGTGTGAAAATCAATAACTGCTTAAAATTCATAGCCAGACAATCCATTTGCCCTTTATGTTGCTAACCTTTGCTTAAATATTCACCATATTAAGATTTCATTATAAACAATGAATGTCACAATAGTTTGCCTACCGTTTTTCATGTTAGCATGGGTTAACTACAAATTAGTCATAAAAACCCCCATGGAAAAGTGCAGGTGACAATGAAACACGAGGCAAGGCATCTAAAACACTGACATCAATGATCTTTTGGTGTGAACCATTTTAACTATTAAACTCACATTCCTCACTCTTGTTACTACATCCATTTCCTGTTCTATTCACTGAAAAATGCTTCGAGATGAATAAGTGAATAATAACCTATGGATCTGTGCGGTTAATATGCTGGGTAGACTTGATGAATCCAGGCTCCATTAGGGCTGCAGACACACAGCAGGACCTGCCGTGGTAGAGCCGCACATTACAATTACATTAATGCGTTCTAACCTTAAAGACTCCTGCAGTGAGAGCTATACTGTGAATTACAAATATGCAACTAAAAGTATTAAGTATTAAGAATATTAAGGATGATGGAACTGTAAATTTCATTTATACAGCGGAAGAACAATTGCTACCTTAAACACAGTACAATTCGACATAGGGCACAGCGGGACATAATATAACTGCCACATAAAGTGAGAGAAAGAGCAAGAAGGAAGTGAAATAAGCATACCAAATTTCTGCTTAAGTAATTTAAGTGATTATTAGTGTGTCGGTTACAGTGGCACCTATCGACCGAATTTCAGGAAGTTTGGCATGTTCCTAAAGATTGTGGTATTGATGCAGGGTGTGATTTTCTAAATTGTAGCTTAAGCAGTACTGAAGATAACGAACTGTGTCAATAGCAGCACCTCTATATATCTCTATAATTTTCATGAAATTTGGTGTTTGTCTAAAGAATGGGGTAGTGATGCAGGGTGATAAATTCCATGACGTTTCATGAAAAGCCTTTACGTAACTAGTTGGTCACTAGTTTATGTAAATGGTCAGCTCTCTTTCACAGCTCATATTGCTAACCTGACCCGGTCATGCAGATTTCTCTTTTACAATATTCAGAAAATTCAACCATTTCTCTGGCCATCCAGGTACTTCAGTAATCTCAAGACTTGACTACTTCAACTCCCTCCTGGCTGACCTTCCTATGCGTGCCATCAGGCCCCTGCAACTGAGATATAAAACCCTGATGCTGGCCTACATCGCCAAAAATGGTCCAGCCCCTCCCTACCTGATGGCAATGCTCAAAGCCTGATGCATACCCATTCCTGATTCAAGTACGGCTCAACTTGACCCACCGTCATCCAGGACACGTGGGAGGCAAGCATCCAGACTTTTCTCTGTCCTGGCACCAAGGTGGTGGAATGAACTCCCCTTGAGTGTCCTAAGTGGAGTTGCTCACTGTCTTCAAACACCAACTGAAGACCCACCTCTTTCAAGAGCACTTGAATGAGCACTAACTTAAAGCTGTTATAGCACAACACACATATAGCAGTTATTGCATTCCCTTGTTCACTGGTTTTATGTAGTTCAGGAATACTTGGGTTTTGGGACTTTTACTTGTAATGTTTATTAGGTAGTATTAGGTATAGTTTATTAGTTATTAAGTAGTACAACCAAGCACTCTTGTAAGTCGCTCTGGATAAGAGCATCTGGTAAATGGCATGAATGTAAATGTACATGTACATCAGAAGGTGGGTGGCGCAGTGGGTAGCTCTGCCTCCTCACAGCAAGAAGGTCCTAGGTTTGATTCCCAGGCAGGCTGGGGTGGGTCCTCCCTGTGTGGAGATGAACATGAGAGCTCCTCCCCCAGTCCAAAAATGTGTATGTCAAGTAAATTGGAGTTACTGTGTTCCCCCTTGATGACAAGGATTATAGACTGTTAAAAAAATCATGAATTCATAAAAAAAAAAAAAAAAAAAAATCCCAAGATGTTGGTTGGTTCTAGATTAGTGGCGCTTGTCCACTAATGAATTGTAACGAGCTAGGGTAATGCAGCTCCTAGAGGTCAACTTTCCATAAGAAGTTCCAAATATATTTCGTATGAGACGTGAGGCTACAACCATACCACATTTCATTTGGACTGGTGAAGTCTATGTTATCCATAGATACCACCAGCACTACCTGTGCTGGTCATAAATAATGCTATTATTTTAACCTGCTGTATAAGATGGACAAGAATTATATCATCCAAAAATTGTACAGATTATCTGTGAAATCTTGGTTATCGTTATTTGATTGTTATTTCTTTTAAATGACTCACAATGCCAGTTTTTCACTACATGGCCTATATGGCTTACATTTACAGGACTTACATTTACATATCCTCTAATCCAGAGTGATTTATCTTCAAAAACATGTCCATACTAGAACAAATATGCCAGTGTCTAAGAGTACAATGTGTTAACGCAATCATGTATTTTTTTAAAGTGCTTAATGAAGAGGTAGATCGTCAGACTTTGTTTGAAGACGCCCAGGGGAAGTTTATTCCCTAGGTGCCAGTAGAGAAAAGAGTCCTGATGCATGTATTCCTTGTATCTCTGTTCTAAAAGTTCAACAGACCTAAGCTGGGGCTGCACTGGAATGTCGCAATGGACTTTTCCATATGACGTTGATATAAATACTAAATTAAAATGGCCGTGATTTTTAATAATGTTGTATAAAATTGCTTAAGTAGCATAAGAGGCATTTAGATGCTATACACACAGATATTGTCAAATATGTGGAAAGACATTGCACTTGAACACAGACTGCCAGTACTGGATTTCCTACTGCACAGTCCACATACCAACTATGGTATTTAACAATGTGAAGACAAATGCAGCAGGAAGTGGAAAAAGGCATAGAGCAAACTCATACTGCTCTCAGCCGTGATGAATAACCATAAACCTAATGCATTATGGCAGAGTAGTATTTAAAAGTAGAGCTCTGATATGACTCCTGTATGATCAATGACACTGCATGTTGGTTGATGTAATAATTTATTCATCCTATAAGGCTTTTGGTAAAACAATGTTGAAAAGCAATTTAAATTAAATACATTTAAATGTCAGTTCTCATGGTTTGGATTTTTCTGTAATTGGCTATTTAATTAAAAATAATTTTCATAGTCATTAATAAAGCCTGCAACTTGTAGTGCACTGACATGTTTTAATTACATGGTATTAACAAAATTGATATGCTTTAGAAAGCATAATGAATAAGAAATAATTAGACCAATCATACATCATCCCTCTTATGGGCATTAAGTGTATTTCAATATAATTGATGAACTCTGAAAAAAAGAGATAAATAACTTTAATTGCACAAAGTTGGTACTCAGTTTAAACGCACCCAAGTTTAGATCACATTTGTGGATTGATTCATCACGCACATGTACTGTATACTCTATGCAGGCAATTATTAAACATTTAACAGTGAACAATTACAATATAATATATATTAGTGCTTATTCATTAATCGTGCTGCTCGATTCTGTAAGAAAATATAACTGCTTAGTATAACTGCTTAGTATACACTGTATGGTATACACTGTATTATATACAGTATAGGGATAATATTGTTGTCTAAACAAATGCCTCGCGTGTGCGATTTGCGGGAGGAAAAAAAAAGCATTTATTGATCTTCGATGTTTGTTTCTTGGAGGTTGCATGGCATTGACCCCATCCGTGCAGAGAAGCAGACGGAGAACGTTCAAGGGCAGATGTCAAGCCATGGAAACTAGAATGTGTTTACTGACACAGCAACAGACCATATAGTCTTAAATACAACATCATAGCAAAAAGGTAAACAAACAAACCAGCTAAATGTTTGCTTTCCCAATCAGTTTCTGGATTTATCACCTATATATA
>JAOVYV010000048.1:26124835-26138028 GCA_025674545.1 Hassar affinis
TATACACACACACACACACACACACACACACACACAGACACTCACACACACATTCAGCAACCTAATATCCCATTTTACACATTCTACAAGCCGTGTGCTCTATTCTCAGTTTCTCTCACACATGGTAAACAGTCTTCACCTTGTACACTTCACATCCGTGTTCTGTCTCCAGAGTGCAAATTGGCATCTGCTTTAGCTGGTCTCACAGGTGAAGAGCTGATTATTCTATATGTTACTGAACATTACCGTCTCGTTTGATATAACACTCTGACGGATATCTTCCAGCTCGGAACAAGGCGTTTATGGCACACCAGACTCCCGCTAATGACCAGTGGATCTCACGTTACAGAGCTGATTTACAAAATTCTCTCTGTATGTACTATAAATATGTGAGTCAAAAATAACCTGCCATTTGCATTGCAGGCATGATTTGGCCGTAAAGTGTTTTGTGTGCAAAAGGCTGTCCTGCAGGTCCAGAATATTAAAACCAGCCCTGTTTATGGACTGTTATATCTGCCTATAAAACCTAATCTACCCTTCAACACACATGTTCACGTTACACTTACAGCATTCATATTTAACATGCCTATAAGAAGTTTTTACAGAGAAAATCCAATATGTAACAACGAGAGTTTAAAATTATACAATCCAAAAAAAAACTACTACCTAAGCTGCTTATCCTACTACTGGGTTGCACAGGGAGCTGGAGCCTGTCCTAGCACTCAATGGGTGGAGGGCAGGGAAACACCCTGGACAGGTTGCATCAGTCCATCAGACAGACATATTCACACACATTCACACACACACACACACCTAGGAGCAGTTTGATATCTCTAATTCACCTACCTGCATCTTTGGACTGTGGAAGGAAACCAGAGCTCCCAGATAAAACCCACTCTGGACACTGGGAGAACATTCAAACTCCACACAGAAAGGACACTCTGGCCACCCAGCCATGGAATTGAACCTTTTTTTTTTGCTATGAAGCAACAGCACTGCCCACTTTACCATCATGCCACCCTTATTGTTTCATGCTGAAGAAAATAAATTGAGCGCCTCAATTACATTTTTTCATTCATTCATTCATTCATTTTCTTGACCGCTTATTTCTTTTCAGGGTCACGGGAGAGCCGGTGCCTAGCATAGGGCGCAAGGCAGGAACAACCCTAGACAGGGCACCAATCCATCGTAGGGCACACACACACTCACACACTAGGGACACTTTAGAGACACCAATCAACCTAACGTGCATGTCTTTGGACTGTGGGAGGAAACCCAGAGTACTCGGAGTAATCCCACGCGGACACGGGGAGACATGCAGACTCCACACAGAAAGGACCCAGACCACCCCAACCGGGGATCGAACCCAGGACCTTCTTGCTGTGAGGCGACAGTGCTGCCACTGTGTCGCCCTCAATTACATTTTTAACCATGTAAAAATTCAATAAGATCTTATATCACTTCACTGCTCACTCCACAAGTCATTCCCACTGTCAGATAAATACTTTCAGTTTTTGTCTTTCCCTTTCTTCTTCTTCATCTAAAACAAGGCCTGGGTTGTGTGTGTATCAGAGCACCTGTAAGGTAAAGGCTGCCGAAAGCTTGCAAGCTGCACTCCTCAATCTCATCTAAGTCAATAGGCAAATATTTTGAGTGAAGACACAGCACTGTCCACATCAAACGCCTGACATTCCTCAAGCAGATTAGCCAAAATTATGTTTTATTATTTCGCCTTGCTCGGATGAATCGAACTCTATCTAGCTGCTGTTGTGATGAAACTGGAGACAGTTTAAAAGGCCCTGGTATGTTTGGAGCCTGGATAATGCTCAGTCTCCTTTATGAAAGGGCCAGGGGCAGGAGCAGATTAATAAGTGAACACTGAATGCCTTTCACTGATACTATCCCTCGGCTCTCCATGTAAAAGCTTGTTGAGAGGTTAAATTAAATTGCTGTAATAAATGTTTGGTTTCAGCCAGCAGTATCACTGAATATCAAACACACAACTTTGTGCGCTGAACACCGGGGGTTCTAATGGGGGCGTGAGTGGGGAGAGGGTTTGGGGGGGTGCAGTGAACAGCCAAAGCGGGTGGGGGAAGTACCATGTACGTTAGAAACTAAGTTGTTTCTACTTAAACATTAATTATAACAGGGACTTGAAAAACAATTTATTTTGATAAATGTATTCAGAGTTACTGTAATTGAATTATTCCATTTAATTAACAAATTATATTGAACTTTTCCCCAGAGACTGGCATTAGCCTCATCGGCTGTTTTACAAACACAAGCAAAATAATACTACCAAAATGATCTCGAGCAGATAACACAGTATGTCATTGTTGTTTTTATTATTATTATTATAATTAGGCCTAACCTTTTTTGCCATAAACAATTTCATGATCATATCCTTTTAGAGTCATTTAGGCTTTCATTTCTATGCTACCTAATAACACAGTGCTGCTCCTCTTCATGGACTTGTTTGTAACATTCTAAACAATGAAAAGTGGCACAGACTGAAAGCTACAAATTAGAAGAAAAGGGCCAAAATGCCATTTAAATCACCATGCACTTTAAATTAGCAGACAAGCAAAATAACTCTTTCACCTCTGAATTAAAGAATGCAAAAAATGCAGTGGGGTACCAAACATCTGATGGATATAATAATGAATTAATAAGCACAGTAAGTTTATAAATCATTCTCTACTGTAGCTTTCTGGTTAATAAACAAACCATAAACTAGTTAAACCATACACTAGAGCAAAGCGGCCTTATAAAAGATCTTTTTCCACAACTAAGCAGTGCCACCTGCTGGGAATTAGGTGCAATTACATGTGAATGTAATGAGTAAATGTATGGTTTTATACAGAAAGATTAGGTTCATAGTAAATAACCTAGAAACACACACGGTGAATATAAGCAGTGCTGGTGCCATGCTAGTGACTGTAAGGATGTGAGTTTAAATTTACATTTTACTTTCAGTCTATCACAAAGCTGAAAGTACAATGAGATAATATACTTGTGTGTCATTAAAGATTGATCATCTGAAAGACCCCTGGTGAAAAATCCAGGTTAGTCTCACTAGTTACCAACTGCCGAAAAACTGGTTGAGCTGGTCAAACTGGTAGACTGTACTAGCTGGTGAGTGCTGGTAGAAGGGAATCAGTTTCTGAATTTTTGCTTTACTACAGAAAAGTAATTATAAAATTACAAAGTTTTTTTATTAATTTCATAAACAATTTACCAACTGGAAAAGATGGTCTACCAGTTTGACCAGCTTTTAAGTTTCTGATCCTCAAGCCATTAGAATGACTTCTCTGCAACTTGGCACAGACTGTACAAGTCTCTGGAAGTTTAGGGAGGGATGAATTTACCTGGTATTACCACACCCAAATTTAATTCTTCATCATGGCTGCTGCTTAAATAATTCTGGGTAATTTCACTCTGTTAGGAATCTTCCTAAGTAAAGACTATTCAACCGCAGCATACATTTCAAACAAACTGGGAGCAATAGGTGGGCGGAGCCAGGCTAGGGATGAACAGCATTGTACCAAAAGACATTCACTCAACTGGTGTCTTGATGTTGTACATATGATTTGCATCACTTTTGTACAGATCAGTGACACTAATCATACAATCAGTGAGCCCTGTTGATGACACTGTCGTCTTGAAAGAGACCACTTCCATGAGGATAGAAATGTTAAGCCATATGATGCAGGTGATCTGTCAGAAGAACGGCCCACCCTTTGCAGCTATAACAGCTTCAACTCTCCTGGAAAGGCTTTCCACAAGTTTTAGGAGTGTGTTTATGGGAATTTGTGACCATTATTCCAGAAGCTCATTTGTGAGGTCAGACACTGATGTTGGATGAGAAGGCTTGGCTCACAGTCTCCACTCTAATTCATCCCAAAGATGTTCTCTCAGGTTGAGGTCAGGAATCTGTGCAGGCCAGTCAAGTTCTTCCACACCAAACACACTCATCCATGTCTTTATGGAGCTTGCTTTGTGTACTGGTGTGCAGTCATGTTGGAACAGGAAGGGGACATCCCCAAACTGTTCCCACAAAATTGGGAGCATAAAATTGTCTCTTGGTATGCTGAAGCATTAAGACTTAATATAATCCACAATCAGTCAGGCAAGTACCGTTCTCCTGTCAACCACCAAACCCAGACTCATTCCTCAGATTGCCAGATGAACTCCAGAGAACACATCTCCACTGCTCTAGAATCCAGTAGCAGCATGCTTTACACCACTGCATCCAACTCTTTGCATTGCACTTGGTGATCTAAGGCTTGGATGCATCTGCTCAGCCATAGAAACCCATTCAATAAAGCTCTCTGTTCTTGAGCTAATCTGAAGGCCACGTGAAGTTTGTTGCTGTCATTTCCAATCGTTTCCACTTTGTTATAATACAGTTGACAGTAATGGAGTTGACAGTTGACTCTGGAATATTTAGTAGTGAGGAAATTTCATGACTGGACTTGTTGCACAGGTGGCATCCTATCACGGTACCCTGCTGGAATTCACTGAGCTTCTGAGAGCAACTCATTCTTTCACAAATGTTTGTAGAAGCAGTCTGCATGACTAGGTAATTGATTTTATACACCTGTGGCCATGGAGGTGATTGGAACACCTGAATTCAATAATTTGAATAGGTGAGTGAATACTTTTGGCAATATAGTGTCTTTAGTGAATACCTTTGGCAATATACTGGTTTAGTATCTGTAAACCAGTAACTATGGTTTTATTTTCACTGCTGAACTCTTAAATGTGCATTTGTGATTGTAATGAGAAGTTCATACCACTACTGCACTGACATTCTCAAGTCACCTGGAAATTTCATAAGCAACATGGTCCACTCTCAACCACAATATCCAACCATATGTATTGATGTCTTTCCTATAGATAGAAATCCCATAGATTCCATGTTCCAAACATGTAGAGGACTTTGTGGGATTCACATTAAAATAATCTGTTATCTGGAAATAAACTCTATATTCATCACTCAGAAATCCTGGGCATATAGGGGAGTATGCGTCCTTGAGGATGCTCATATGAGCAACTTTTTATTTTGCTTTAAAGATCTGGTTGCACTTTATGGTGCCCCTAAACATTCCTTATTCTTTTAGGCCAACCATTAAAACACATAATATTGCAAGAGACTCAGAGATGAAAGAAAACCAGATACAGGACTTTCCTAAGGGTGTAGCTTCCTCCTAGTTTCAACATGTGTCCACTAAGCCTAGTACAAAGCAATAGGATTGTTCAGTGGCAGTAATGCGATAAGATAAGATAAGATAAGATAAGATAAGATCATCCTTTTATAGTCCCACATGGAGGAAATTTCTAAATATCAGACTGATGGTAAAAATATCTGTAGCTCCTTTTATAATTCTAATAATCAGTTTCTTCATATGACAGTTTCTTATACAGCGTACCTAACACATAGAGTCAGTCACCTCATTGGACAGGCTCCACATCCATAATTTTGGCTTGTCCAAAAATCTACCACTTCACAATATAAACATCAAACATGGAGAAATGGAAATGGCAGAGTACAGGAACTTCAGCTGAAGAGAAACTAAATGGAGCGACTGTAGGACAGTGACAATGACTTTGCCATGTTGATATTTGTTTTGTTTCCCCTGTGGGCAGGGATGGGTGTGGTGGTGGCAGGAGATGGTAGCTATTATGTTAGAAAAATATGTGACAGTGACAGTTGTCTTTCCTGTATCTGAATTGTACACATCAAAAGATAATATAAAATAAGTACCAAACACAAAGAAACACCCAGTTGAGCAGTCTTTGTTCTTAACCTTCAGCTATCCTGCCCCAATAATTATTCAAAGATATTTTCCTTACCATCTTGAGCCAGACTTGAGGTCAACTGTTCAGCATTTTATATATACCACAGAGCAATGTTAGGAAGTTAATTGTTTTTTTTTTCATTATGTTTCTATTCATTCTATTTTGGCTCTCAGCCTAAATAATTCAAACAAATGCATTTTCATCCTTTCCATTAAGTCTAATACCTCAAGTTTCAGTGACTGTTATGTAGCTGAGCTGTACAGTATATAAACTGTAGCAACTTGCAAACATCAGACGTTTCACAAGGCTTCCCTTTGTGCTGTCAATGACTTTCCCCTAAAGCCACCTCGCAGATCAAGCCTCTCTTTCATCAGTCAGATGGCGTAGATGCCAGAGAGATTGATTGATGGCAAGGTATGCAGAGAAATAGGTCAGAAAGTGACAAGGAGACCTCTTTTTTTCATAACAAAATGAACGTCAATTTGTGTGATATTCTGTTTAAACAACGTAGGCTACATGTCAGTTTACCTAAATGCTGTTTAACGTTAATGCAAGACAGTAAATGACAGGTTGTCTCGAATCTTTGTGAGCTAGCTAACTGTTACATGAAGCTATGGCAAGTTCAGGTTAAACCGCCAAGCTAGCTAGCATGGTCTGAGAACAAAATATATAACAGCAATGCAAACACAGGCAACGGATACGTAATGCAAGCTAGTTTGACCATTTCTTAACTATAACATTATTCAAAATCAAATGCGAGTTTAATTTGTCACACAGATAAACAGTACAACATGCAGAGAAAGTATAGCAGCTTATTACCACTTATTTCCAGGTCATAAAGTTAGAATTTACATAAAATAGAATTTACTATTTACAGGAAGTTAAGAAGACAGGTAGAATAGGAAAATTAGATTTAAAAAATATATATGCATGGTATAATAGATATAAAATACAGGTGCAGCAACAGTATGAGTGTAGTATGTAGCATCTTAGGGAATGTGCCACAGCTTTTCAGGAGACTTTGACTGTCACACTTAAGAACCCAGCAGCGTTCGTTATGTTTTTTGTCTGAAAAGTGGTCTGTTATGTAATATGTTGCTTTTGTTACTGACATACAAAAGTCATTCCTAAAAACAATAGGCCTAAGACTTTTGAACAGTACTGTATGTGAAGTTCTTGTACAAAAACAATGAGCTGTGCAACACAGGCTGAGGTAGTCACAGTGAAACCAACATTTATAATAAATCTAAAAAAATACAGGGTAATATGGGTTTAGTAATATAGTTTACTGACTAGTTGTGCAAGCAAGCCCAAGGTCTAGTCCAAAGTGTTGTCCTGGTTGGCTGGAATGGCCCATGGGAAGAAACTCCTTCTCTGTGCTGTCCTTCAGGGAGAGGAAGTGCTTCCCTGACCACAACAGATTAATGACTGTCCATGTGTATTTTAATATTGTATAAATTTATGTAATTATTTAAAAGACTGTTCCATTCATATTAATACGCTCTCTCCACCCCTATTCCTATATCTGATACTAATACTAATAGCTAATATACATGGGAGAGTGCACTTATGTGTAAAGGTGTAAGTTGTAGTTTTGTACATGATATGAATTGTAAGCCCACTATTTAATATCTATAAAATTGTTAAAATGATACTTTAAAGTAAATTTCAATGTAATCATTGCATGCACTCTATGACCAAAAGTTTGTGGACACCTGGCCATTATATCTACAGGTCCACAGGTGGATCTTTTCCAAGCTGGACATTCAAAAATTATATGGGTGTTGGGTATCTACAAATGTTTGGCCATATAGTGTACATACCCACATAAAAAAGTAGGTGAGTTGGTAAGACAAAATTGCTGCTGGGTGCGAATGGGTGTGTGTGTCTGTGACGTGTCCCATACAGAACATATTTCTTTCTTATGCATTCCTGGGATAGGCTCTGGATGTACCAAAATACCTGACCAGGATAAAGTGGTCAACATACACTCAACATACAACATACAACATACAAACATGTTATACAATCAACACTTAATAAGACAATAAGACATTATACTGACCAGTTTCACAAGCAAAGGTAAACTGAAATATGCCTAATACTTAATACTGGATATGGCAAGATATACTTTTTGTTTTCCAACAATGATGATTTTAAAACCTTGCAAAGAAATAAAAAAATACATGAATATACACAGATCAGGGATATTATTATGACCACCTCCTTTTCTCTTCACTCTTGTCCATTTTCTCAGTTCCACTTACCATATAGCTGCACTTTGAAGTTCTACAGTTACAGACTGTAGTCCATTTGTTTCTCTACATACTTTGTTAGTCCCCTTTACTCTGTTCTCTAATGGTCAGGACCCCCACAGGTCCAGCACAGATCAGGTACTATTTGGGTGGTGGATCATTCTCAGCACTGCAGTGACACTGATGTGGTGGTGGTGTGTTAGTGTGTGTTGTACTGGTGTGAGTGGATCAGATGCAGCAGTGCTGCTGGAGTTTTTAAACACTGTGTTCACTCACTGATTCTTAACTCTGGGTTTTGTGTACATGAACAGAATAAAAAAAATAATTTATATGCACTATAATATGTAATGAGCTTTACAATCCCATAAACGGCTATATTTATGCAACTCTAGCTCAGTATGCCAGACTGTCTGATATCAATAATGACATACCAGTTAAAATATGGCTTCTATAATCCTTCTCGGTTATGATTATTACTGTTGTTATTATTACTATTAAGTGAACACCTAGGATTTTAATCTGCAAATTAGCTGTTTTTGCACGCTATATGCTATATGAAATTTTAATTCCTCTTATTTTGCTTTGTTTCGCTCCAAAGTCTGCATAATGCTGTAGACATATGTTTCAATACAGATTCTGGTTCACATTGTATGCCCTTTGTTTCACTACAATTTAATAGCCGATACTTTGGTAAGTAACACCCTTGTAATTAAATATCACTACATAACAGGTCATCAGGAGTATCTCTCAATGTCCTACTTAGCTTTGCTACTTAAACCCACTTCCTCATTTGAAATAGCAAAACATTCATTCATTTGCCTATATTCCAAAGAATTCATCGTTATTTTTAAAGGTATGCAGGACTGTTTCAAAGCACCACCCTGTCTGTGACCTCTTATATAGCTTCAGTGAGTAATAAAAAGAGAAAATTATTGTCCAAAACTATAACCTGAAATGCCACCTCTAATAACCCTGTAATTAAGTCTGTCTGTACGCTTGGCAATTTTTTTATTAGTCCCTCACGTGTTATATTTTTTTTGTTCGGTTAATTCACCTGTAGTATCAACAACACCTTAGTATTTTCCACTATGCTACTATACTTTTTAAGTTATTAATGTAAATACCAACAAAAATCACTTATTGTATGAAGAAGTGCAGTTAGATTTAATTTTAGCTTGATCATTTTCATGACATGAAGCTGTCCAGGGAAGACTAACATTTCAGCAACTGATGGGGAAACCGATTAAAGTGTTTTTCTAACAGTTTTTCTAAATCTAAACACCGGAAAAGCAGATAAAGTAAAAATGACTGTATGCTGAATTGCATTTGTCTTTAAACCTATTATGCTTTGTTTAGGGGTGTTAGCAATACAGTTTATCATTATCTTCAGTAACATCTTTATCTTTATCTGGTGGTTCTGGAATTTATCACTGGATGGGATGCCAGTCTATAGCCAGGCAGCACGCACACATAAACACAATGTCATCTTAGTATTATAAAGTACTATCTGGTATTAGCTCTATCTGGGTGAAGAGCTGCTTTGAGATGTAGGGCATCAAAGTTTGACATTCCAGCTAGCAAAGCACTAGAACCCTGAACTGTATCTTTACAGCTTAACAAGACATGCTGTTTTAGGTGAGGAGTGCAGTGTAGCTCCGTGGTTAAGATGTTGGGCTGAGGGTCTTGAGATCAAACCCCACCACAGCCAAGCTTCCACTGCTGGGCCCTTGAGCAAGGCCCCTAACCTTCAACTGCTTAGTTGTGTCAAATGAGGTAAAATGAAGGTTGCTCTGGATAAGGGCATCTAAGAAATGCCTTAAATGCTCTTTAAATTATGGAAATTCTGAGACGTGTAGAAAGTGGATTTTTGATCAGTGGTCAGACTCAGATAGAACCTTATTATATGCCTATAATGTCCTGCCGTCTCCCAAAAATCTCAGCCAGTGCTAGGGAGAAGACCCCACATGCTCCCTCTGCTCCACACCAGCAACATTAAAGACATGGTGGTGGGCTGCAAGACCAGCCTCACTCAAGGCCCATACACCTGGCAGCACAGGCAGGTCCTACAGTGCCTTGCAGCACTGCTGGAAAATCAGAGGATTAGCATCAATGCCCTTCCTCCTCCTTCATCCCATCAGGCAGCACCAAGTCTCGCCAGCTAGTCTCGCCAAAACCAGATACTGGGCAGCTAGGTAAAGCATGTGACTGGAAGTTGATGGCAGATTTAGGAGAAAGGCTTTGCTTCCCACCTGAGATTACGTCTACCCACCTCAGGCCAGGCCTTGTGCTATGGTTAATCTCACTCCGTCTCATTTACATCATTGAGCTTACGAGCGCCAGAAACGGAGGTATACTAAGCTCGCGAAGTAGGCTGCAGAGGATTTATAGCCACATTAACATCAAGACTACTTCAGGAGATAGGAGGGTGAGGAAAGGCTCATTGGCAAGCAGTGGAAGATCTCTCCAAAGCTGTAGAAAAGGACAGTTAGTGGCTCTGGATGATGAGAAAGGATGCTATCTTGTCCTCAGCTGAGTCGATGACATCTAGGGAGTGAGCCCAGGACTATCAGTGAAACATTAAGGAAGAAGGGTGCCCACTTGATAACATGGAAAGTAGCCATCACTTAATTGACCATTCCACAAGCAGCAAGGCTCATGTATACATTCATTCATTCATTTTCTTAAGCGCTTATTCCTTTTCAGGGTCACGGGAGAGCCGGTGCCTAGACGGCAGCATAGGGCACAAGGCAGGAACAACCCTAGACAGGGCACCAATCCATCGTAGGGCACACACACTCTCACACATTAGGGCCACTTTAGAGACACCAATCAACTTAACATGTCTTTGGACTGTGGGAGGAAACCGGAGAACCCGGAGTAAACCCACGCAGACACGGGGAGGACATACAGACTCCACACAGAAAGGACCCAGACCACCCCACCCGTGGATCGAACCCGGGACCTTCTTGCTGTGAGGCAACGGTGCTACCCACCAAGCCACCGTGTCGACCCTCATGTATAATAGCAGGTGTTAATATCCCTTATATCAACACCTAGTGCTATGTAACAGAACTGCAAGATCAAATATTGTTTAGATTTTTAAGTTTCTATATGACTATTTCCTTTTAAGCAGTCTCTTACTCTTCTTTACATAACGTCATTAAAGTAAGACTATTACTTTAAGAATAATTTTTTTACTGTATTCTCTAAGACATAAAATTCAAGATATTTCAGTGTTTAAAAACTGCTGCTACTGACGAACTTGATGTTTTCATTGAAAATTCTTTATAAAATATTTAATTATAGTAAAATGCATTTGAACACACTGTACTTCAAATGTTTCTGTTCAACCACACAAACAGTCACCGGTTACACTGGAAATGTCAGTTTAATCTTATGACGTACCAAATTAATGTTAATAATACATATCGCTATTTTTTCTGATCTTATGTACAGTGCAGTACAAAGTGATGAAGCAAATATAAGTTACACAATATATATCATCGACAGCTAGGTTTACAGTCTCACCATACTGAGCATTCAGGTCTGTTCTTTATTGTGATTGTAATAGCACCTGAATGTTGAGTGGCCAAGCCTACACATGCCATGTTTATCCTACATTCATCCTGGATCATGGTTGGCTGAGTCTTATAAAACCAAGTTAATCTGTGAGTCTGGAGTTAAAACTTTTTTCTCTTCAAATATTATAGCAAAAACAAATAATAATAATAATAATAATAATAATAATAATAATAATAATAATAAGACCAACACCAAGAATAATAACAAGAAGAAGATTATGTTGAGCATTTATTCATCCAAAATGCAGAACCTTATAATCTCTGTTTGTTGATAATTATCTATAAGTTTATCATATATAATTTTATACAATTATTATGCTTGTTTAGTTAGTTGGTGTAGAACATGAACCTAGTGTTTTCCTACTTGCCCTTGTATGTAGTGACATAAAGTGTGCATTCAGAAGGTACAGTCACTGATGACATGCAATCGCACATTGAATTCAAGCTATCTAGGGTAAAAATTAGTAGATTAGGTTTCGCTGGTTGATAAAGATGTTAATTAAAGTTTGGTGAAGTTTTAATTACATTAAGAGGAAAACAACATGACTGTATTTTCAGTACTGTGAGATTGTTAGACATTAGTATTTTACATATAAATGTATCAATTTTAAGTAAAGGCAAATCTTTACTCTTTTATGTTTTTCTTAGTGCTATTCTAGCATATGCCGAAACCTGGGTAGAAAATCGTTAAATCTAAATAACTATGCCTTTAGGAATGTTTCTAATCCAGGAAAGTGTCTAATCCTGTCCAACATGAGTCTTCTTTCATGTCAACAACACATGAGTAATAAAACCTGTCTATAAATCAGGATTATGCACACCTTAATATGGATAAGTGGTGTGGTTTTGTGCTTACTGTTCATTATTTTAAGTTAAGCACAAACTAGTAAATGCATTTATTATTTTTCCAGAAATTGAATCTACACCAACACAAGCCTATGATGTTATGAGATTGAATCATTGTACAAATATTTCAACCAGCTGGCACTATATGAGAGAAAGTACAACTGAAATACCATAAGACAACTGGACATCCTGATATAGCCATGCCCTGTGTCAGTTAAGGAAAGGAATCAAAATGTGTCACAACATCTAAAATACACTGACTGCCTTCCAACATTTTCCTTCAAATCAGCGCCCTCTGCTCCTCCTAGCATGCATAGTATGAGACTTAACAGGGTCATCTCAAGCTATTTTGATCTAACATTCTCAATATTCATCCCTGACAGTATGCTTGTCCACTTCACTATCTCCCTTGGCATGTATTGGCATCAAGCATGCCATGCTCACAGACAGCTGTAGTGCAGTCAGGCAGATCTGCATATCAGTACAAATGGCCCAAGCTGGAGAAGGAGAGAGTTGGAGTGACTTATCGTATGCAATTCCACTCTGAATGAACCTGGTAAGATACTTACCAGCTAGACAGTACATATGTATATACTGTGTATATACAGGGGTTAGACAATGAAACTGAAACTCCTGTCATTTTAGTGTGGGAGGTTTCTTGGCTAAATTGGACCAGCCTGGTGGCCAATCTTCATTAATTGCACATTGC
>JAOVYV010000048.1:26138128-26149196 GCA_025674545.1 Hassar affinis
TTTGTCTGGGAGAGCCCTTGCTGATGCAGTATAACAACCTTGTGTCTTGTTGCTGTGCTCAGTCTTGCCATGGTGTATGACCTGTGATATGAAACTCTCTTCCAAAGCCTTACCTTGGTAGCAGAGTTTGGCTGCTCCTCACCAGTTTTACGCTCCTACACAGCTGTTTATGTTTCAGTTAATGCCCGTGTTTCAACCTACATGTGAAATTGATGATCATTAGCACCTGTTTGGTATAATTGGCTGATAATACACCTGACTATAATCCTACAAAATCCCTGATTTTGTGCAAGTGTACTTATAAGAACAGGTTTGAAGGCAAAAGGTAGTAATTGCCCTCTTGGCTACCAAATCAAACACCTGACTGGTTCCATCCTCTACCAAGGGCAAACACTCCTCATGACTCTTCTCAGTTTTGGCACCAAGATGGTGGAATAAGCTTCCTCTAAGTGTCAGAACTGCCGAATCTCTGTCCATCTTCAAACGACATCTTAAAACTTTTCTTTTCCAGAGATTCCTAAACTAGGTATCCTTTTCATTAAAAAAAAATCATACGCTCTGGATAAGATACCTAAATGTAAACGTAAATGTAAACAATTAACTAAATTCAATTGACTGTTGGTTTTAATTTCACTAGCCACACCCAGGCACGATTAGTGCCAGACCTGTTGAATCTAAACATCACTTAAATAGAATCTGTCTGGCAATGTGAAGCAGGATAGAAGGTCTCAAAGTGCAGTACATGATGCCACGTTGTAAAGAGATTTGAATACTGATGTGAAACAAATTCCCTGAACTCTACCAGTCTGGAAAGTGTTACAAAGCCACTGCTGAGGCTCTGGGACTCCACAAATTGGCTGATACCAAAAGTTTGAACAATGATTAACCTTACCATGTTTACAATCAAAGTATACGATTTCACAATAAGAAAGACATGGGGACATTTGATAGCAGAGGGTGGCACAACCAGATATTAGATTTTGGGGGCAATTACTTTTTCACACGGGTGATATACTGTATATATCAATCAGCCATACTGAGCCATACTGAATACTATTTGGGTGGTGGATGATTGTCAGCACTGCAGTGACCATGATGTGGTGGTGGTGTGTTAGTGTGTGTTCTGCTGGTACGACTGGATCAGACACTGCAGTGCTGCTGAAGTTTTTAAACCCCTCGGTGTCACTGCTGGACTGAGAATAGTCCAGCAACCAAAAATATCCAGCCAAGAGCATCCTTAAGGCAGCATCCTGTGACCTCTGATGAAGGATTAGAGGATGACTAACACAAACTGTGCAGCAACAGATGAGTTACTGTCTCTGACTTTACACCTACAAGGTGGAGCAACTAGGTAGGTGTGTAATAGAGTGGACAGTGAGTGGACACAGTGTTTAGAAACAGCTGCAATGCAATGTCTGATCCAATCGTACCAGCACAACACACGTTAACACACCACCACCACATCAGGGTCACTGCAGTGCTGACAATCATCCACCACCTAAATAATACCTGCTCTCTGGTGGTCCTGTGGGAGTCCTGACCACTGAACAACAGGGTAAAAGGAGGCTAATAAAGTCTGCAGAAAAACACATGGACTGCAGAAAAGTCTGCAGAAAAACACATGGACTGCAGTCTACCTGCAGTCTACCTGTAAAACTACAAAGTGCACCTGTATGGTCAGTGGAGCTGTTAAAATGGACAAAGATTGTAGAGACAAGGAGGTGGTGTTAATGTTATGGCTGATCGGTGAATATAATCAATGTTTATTTTATGACCAGCATTATAAAGTTAGAAAAAAGTATAAAGTATAAAACATTTAGTATTTCTATTAATAATATTTCCATTACTATTATTTCCATACAAAAATTAAATGTAACAGAAAAAATGGTTGTACTTCAGTAAAGAAAGCAACATATTATGTGACACACCACCAATGTTTCTAAACCTTCATACATTTAAAAACATGTATTTGTTAGTTTGTACACATATTCAGAAGAATATAAGATATATGTTGATAACTGTTTTATATGATATATACTGATTTACATTTATATTTATGAGTTATAGCTACTGATCAATATTTAGTTTTCTACTAGAACTTTTTTATAACAGCACATTTTCTTAATTAAATGTTTAAAAAAATTAAAATATTTCTCCTGAGAGTAACTGCAAGGGCATTCTAAGAAAAAGCATACCTTTTTATATAAATAAAAATAATAATAATAAAACAATTATGTAAATAAAAGCTATAATCTAATTCTAGTTCATTTTTGTACCTTAAATCATTTTAAAGGTACATTATAGTCCAGGTGAAAGGTGCATATTACAGGTATAAAAGATGTGCTCTATAAGGAACCAGTCCAGGAAAGGAAAAGATCCAGTCTTTTTTTTTCTGACAGTGTGAAACAGCATTATTAATTCTAACATCATCTAACGACTGTACTCTAAATCTGTTGGGTTATTTTTTTTACAACTCAACTCTTAGGTGTAGCTTGTTGTGTCAGGTAGTTGGGTCAGGGTGACTCACGCTGAGTTGATAATAGGCAGCATGCTGTGTTAGGGATGTGGACTTAAAAGGAATAGGCACATTTGCAACATTCGCTTTCTGGAATTTCCAGTGACTGTTGGGACATGTCACAAAGCAAAAAGGTGTCTCAATCAGGTGTCACGAACATGTCGTTGAGTTCAATGTTCTTCGGTGGCTGTCCTGGTCACCGGCTCAGAATCCAGTACAGCACCTTTGGTATGTAGTGTGGTAGAACTGGAGCTTGATGCACTCATGCAAAACATGGCCCAGAATCCATGCCAGTATGAATTGAGGCTGAGACCAAATGGAGGCCCTAGCCTGTATAAGTATAGTATAAGTATATAATACAACGGTTGCTTTTAGTGACTCTGGCCCTGTGTCAGCTTAAAGAGGATTTGTTAGTGATCCAAGGAAGCTAAAGGAAGCTGAGGTGAGGTGAGAGTGTAAATTAATTAACGGTGTTTTAGGAGGAGTTGTGTTTGTGTGTTTGTTTGTTTGTTTGTTTGTCATAAAAAAATCATGTTGTGTTTAAGACGGAACACATAAACGTAAAACACTCTGAAAGGCGAGGTGGAATTATTTACGTTTGCGCCTGTGGAGCCCCGCCCAGTCTCGCGGCATTGAAATGAGCCTCTTGCGTCATGTGTCATGTCAGTCGCGGGAGTCGCTCCTGACAGCTTCGTCTTTGCCCTTCATATTTGCACGGCGGCGGAGTGAATGACTTCAGCTCCATCGATTTGTTCGAGGAAGAGCAGCGTTTAATGGCTACCGCTTTGCTGAGGAGAAGTGCGTCTTCCACTCAAGCTCCGCAGGAGTCGAGTCTCACGCCTCTGCCCGGGGCCGGGGGCGCGCAGGGAGACGCTTTTAGAGCCCAGGAGGGTCTCACGGGGAGGAGCAGATATAATGGCACCCCAGCAGATCAACACACTCTGGTACGGTAATCTGTAGCGTTTCTGGTGGTTCACATCCCGCAGGATCCCGGTGTATGCAAAAAAATGTGCCTTAGTTTTTTTTTTCCCCTTATCCTTAACAAGGGCGTTATTCCTCCTCTGCTTTAATACGCGTGCTTGTTTCTGCAGCAGTCCTTCAGTGTGTGATGGTTTAATCTGAGCTCTCCAGAGCAGCTGGAAGAGCTAAATTCAGATTCCAGGCGAACATGTTCAGGCTGTGTGCTTGGCAATGAAAGAGCTTTGGAAGGATTTGCATCCCTGATACCACTAGCAGGCAGTGCTGAAGAATCTACTACAGTCATACAGTATATGTCCTGGCTTCTGTACTGTACTTCTGTCTACTTTTTTCTCTGTACTCGATAGATTTTTTTTCTGACAGTCCTCAATGTTGAATTAACCCCCTAGTCCAGTATGTTATTTGTTCTAAAGCATCATTTCATTACTTAATTCCCTAACAGCAGTGAAACAGAATGCAGGGACAAAAGCATGGCTCTCGATTCTGTGAGGACTTCATTTGGGACGGGATTCATTTGGGTTCAGCTTTTGTAAACACTGTAATCTTTTATTGGTGGATCTTCAGTTTGTGAGGGGATGAAAGATTCAGCAGTTCGGACCAATCCTATATTTAAGAATTAGTATACAGTTTTATTCCTGTTTGCCTGATTTAGCTATCATACGAATAGATCATACGTTATGCAATGTCATAAATATGCCAGGGCATGTTGTTCCATGGCACTTTATTATTGAGCATTTGGTTTGCCATCGTTATTGTTTATTTATAGTCAATTACTGTTTCCTGAAAGGTGAAAGCCCTGGTTATTCACCAAGTCCGTTCGCCATGTTAAATTAACACACATGCATTTTCATGCGCAGTGGTTATTTATGTGTAGTGTCTGAATGTGTGAAATTGTGTTTGTTGTCCTCTCAGATGGGCAAATACGTGCCACCTCATTTCCAGACCATGCCTGAGCATAAGAAGTTTAATCAGAACGGTGTCATGACCATGGACCAAGGTTCACCTTACAGCATCAACATGAACGTCTTCCTGCCCGACGTCCCGTACCTTCGTACTGGTCTATGTCGACCTTCAAGGCCTACACTGGCACCCCAAATGAAACAAGAACCCATGCATGCACTTAGCTACCCGAGCTGCCAAAGCACCGTCCCCTCAGCTCCTACACCCTCAGAATACGCACACCACCACTTCAACCCAGCTGGCGGAACATGCAGCTCTGTGTTCATCAAGCAGGAGACGCCGGATCTCGACTACCAAGAGGTTCCTCTATTCCAACTTCTGAATTCAGACTTGGACCCTGTAATGCCTAGTCCACCCTCTGGCATTTGCTCATCCATGTCATCATACAACAACATGAATCCATCCCTGACTCCGATTGCAAGAAGACCCATGTGTGATATTGGCAGCTGTGGGTCTTCACCTGCCGGTCACTTTACTCGGCACCATCAGCAGCCAAGCATGCCGTACCTTCCCCCCTCCCCTCCAAACTCCGAGCCCAGCAGTCCTGACAGGAGAAAAGAACTCTTACATAAGTTGTCACCTCCTCCCTCTTATGCTGCCAGTATTGCTTCTAAACTGGTAGGGCCGGCTTTAGGCCCTCAAGCAACCATACCAGTACAAACACAAGCCGTGCCTGCCAGGCACAACCGCAGAAACAATCCTGATCTAGACAAGAGGAGGATACATCACTGCACTGTGCCAGGTGAGGTCTTAGACAACACTCTACTCTCAGGTTCTGTCATACTTGTGCACCAGAACTGGCTTTGTAGTTTCGAGCTGGAAACATGATCTCTCACAGCACTTAAATCTTTTAGATAGAAATCAAAGCACTTGACATTTTTGGGGCATCCACGAGACATTTTGGACGTCTTCATATGCTCCAGTCAGTTTACTGTGCCTTTCAGCATATTAGATATTATCATTTGCAAAAAAAAGGTACAGCACCAAACAAAATACTGCAATATAAACCTGGTAGGTTGGATTGTCACACTGCATGCTGTTGGTAAAGGATCATGGTAGAGGTCTCAGAAAAACCAAACAAATTTAGAATTAGGTTTAACAGCGATAAAAGTTTCAAAGCATGCATTAACAGTTAAGAGTATCAGTTAATATAGTGTGGCGTTCCTAACACTCCTGCATAAGATAATCAGGGTTTCAGAAACAGAAGGGAATGGAAACTCAAATTCGTCTTGCCACATCTGCTGATTCATTTATTATTTGATGTTTTGCATCAGGTTGTAAGAAAGTCTACACCAAGTCCTCCCACCTGAAGGCGCATATACGGACTCACACAGGTAAAACATGTACAAATATTACAAAAGTTATTTCATAACTCTATATCTGGTGTGTACTTGAAGTGTACTGAGCAGAAGTACAAGACAGGCATGCACTTGTAAGCCCATGTTAGGTCATGAAATACAGAATGATTTCAAATGGATCAAGGCTGAAAAATCTATCACTATATACCATCATACACTGACATGTCCATTAGGCCTCTAGTTTTCCTGTATGAGTTATTCAACATGAGAGAAATGGCATCTCCAGCGTGTCGTAACTGTATGGCGCCGTGTCTTATTTCAGGAGAGAAGCCGTACCACTGCTCCTGGGAGGGCTGTGATTGGCGTTTCGCCCGCTCCGACGAGCTGACGCGCCACTTCAGGAAGCACACGGGTGCTAAACCTTTTCACTGCTCGGTGTGCAGCCGCAGCTTCTCACGCTCTGATCACCTGGCCCTGCACATGAAGAGACACCAGGGCTAGAACCACAATGCCACAGTGCTGGCTTTCATAGCTCCCTTTCTTTCTGTCAGTAGAACTTGGGTATGTTGGGTTTGCTTAGGTCTTGGCAGCTCACAAGGCACAAGTAATAAATAGTGTTGGCACTAGACCTGTAGCTTTGTGGAACACAACCACTAAACGATAAAAACTTAGCTGGGAGGCTTTTTTTCATCAGCAACGTTTTTATTAGTAGTACTAGTCTTTTTTTTTCATAAAGATGTGCCTTTTCCATATTATGAACCATAGAAGTCACATTGAATGCGAATATTTTCTTAAGTCCATTGCACCTGACAGTTCATTTAATGTTTGTAAAAATGAAACAGAAAGCGTCGCTCACTTAGAAAAACCCGAATGGCATTTTCAAAGAACAAGCCGATTATAAAGCGTTTAGTAAATTCTTGCCAGAAGCACTGAGTTGAGTTGAATCTGAAATACCAAAGATAGAAGTTTCAAACAGTTACTCGTGTCCATCTGTCCAAGATAAATGATTGGAACTATTCGTAGGTGGGGGTTTTGTTTTTCAGGAAGATTTTATTCTTAATCAAAGCACATTACAGAAACTGAAATCACTGATATGCGAACTTTGAAAATATTATTTGGGACATTAGTAGCTTTATGTGTAAATATTGTAATTGATTTACTCTATTATTTATTTTTTTCAGATTTTTTTATACGGTATAAAGTACTTCTCTATGCACCTATGTGAATAGAGCTATGGCAGAGATGCTTTTATTGATTAAAAGAACTTAGGAATTATGAGATTTTATGAGTTTTTGGATGACAGCAGAGGTTAGCAGATAAACCTTCCTTTTGTACATGCCAAGCTTATAGTGCTTTGTATCTTCTGTATGGTATATCATTTATGTTTTAAAGTGTTCTGTTGAAGGCTTGCTCTCCTAGTGACAATATAATAACCATAGCAGAGATCCTATAATGAATTCTGATGAAGGACCGCAACATCTAATGGCTTTTCTAATATGGTTCACGTCACGATCCTGATTTCATCAACGCAATTTGTGTCTACATTAAAAGCAGAAGCTTTAAAATACAGGGGTGTGTTTGTATTTGGACAGCATTTGAATTCATACTTCATTAGCAATTCATGCTTCACTATTTCCCAGAGAATCATTATGTGTGTATAAATCACAGTAACTCCCTTGTTGTACAAGTTAAACTGGCATGTCCTGCTTTTCTCTTCCTAGGCACTGTTTCCTGCCATGTGCCTTACCACACCTGCCACTCTTTAGGCACATAGCTGAATGACAATAGGTGTGGTACAATTATAGTGTACTTAAACCGAATTGATATAACTAATACTACTGGTCTTGAAAAAAAACGTTGTGATATTATTAGAGAATTAAGTGTTTTTTTATGACACAAGCCTATAATTCTCAAGGCATTAGTGTGCACAGATTTAGTTATGTGTGTAATATAAAAAAATCGTTTGGGCCTTTTATATTATACAATAGAATAATGTATCAGAAGACAAAAATACAGGGAGGTGTAGCGTACTACATGTACCATCTCATATTATTTGGATGGTATTAATTAGGCCGTGAGAAACGCATGGACAACTGTGAGTCAGTCTTAAAGCAAATCAGTGCATTCACGTTGCACTTTCAGGGAAAACAGCAACAAGATGGTGAGAAGTAGCAGATCACACATGTATTTCTCTATCACTGATACTGGCTTGGTAGAAGAAGAAGGGTTTGAAGTTACTCACTGAACATTAGTGAGTAAAGTAATCGTTGCTCCAGTGCATAAAAGTGTCTCGGTTATTAAAGTTTATGAAGCGCTTGACTTGAATGTGGCTTTATGAGTGCATGTGGACTAACTGGTTCTCTCCTGATTTAACCTCTGAAATAATTCATGCAGCCCTTTTTTAAGTGCTAGTCATTTGTCTCATACTGAAAATAAAAGATGGGTTTATGATTTCCTATAATTGTTAGCTTATGTGTTAAAACCAAAAAAAAAAAACCAAAAACAAAGCAAAACAAGCTCAACTGTTACACCAAAGGGAAGGTTGGGTAATAGTTGTGACAGGTATTTGATATACATTACAGGGTTAAATATTTCAGGCAGGTGTTGTTTTGCTGTATTGTGTGTCATACGGCCACACCCAGTCTCTTCTGAAAGTTCTGTTATTTTCTGCGGCTTTTGCCGAGCAAGACTTAGAAAGCTTTTAGAAACTTTTTTTTTTTTTTTTTTTTTTTTTGCTCGTGTTCTTCTCAGAATCACAAGAAACTAGCCACCATCAGGCCACTTAAATCAGTCGTGCGTGTATTCCATACAAAATGCAACTTTATTAACTTCCATGCCTCCGATTAGGTTATCATACAAGTATCATGTTAAAACTCGATTTAAATTCACAGCTCCATCTTTAGGGAATAAAATGAAACTACAGAGAAAACCAAAAGCACATAATATCTAGACACCTTCTGGAGAATTAAAATAAAGAATAAACACTTTCTTTTTTTTTTATTTGAAATGAAGACATTCTGTGATAGTATTCAGTGTGAAGGGATTCCCTTTAAAGCAAAGCAAGGCAAAAATGTCACAACTCTGCAGTAAAATGAAAAGCTCTGAAATATATATTTACAATACACATACACTATACATAAATACAAGAACGATAATCACATAATATCCGAAAAAGGCAAAATAAAGTAAATATTTAGATTAAGAAATGAAGTTGATCATTGAAACCGAGGCAATACTGTACAGAATAAGTTGAATACAAATCAGAAACGAGCATTCACAGAGGAATTAATGAAGCGACGTTGCTTTTTTTTTGTGCTGTGGGTCCACTCTGTAGACACCAGATTTAGTTGTAAGGGTGCCTTAAATTCAAATTCAGGTCTTCATAATAGCAGAGAGGTCCTTCAGTCAAGCTGATATTGTAAAAGGTATATCCATCCAAATCCTCCCTAGGAGACACATACAGCATTGCTCACTATGCCATTACTGGGCGGATGTTCACAGCTTTCATTTAAAATGTTGTCTTGAGACGGTCCGTAAGGCTCAGTGCATTACAAACAGGCTTGGTGCTGTACATCAGTTTGGGTATTCTGTACAGGTTTATTGGTACCGGATGCACTTTTGTGCTTATGGCATCTTTTGCCTTTCTGCATGTGCTTCTTGTATAATATATTAGGCACTCGTCATTATTGCATAACTTTGACCCTGTTTGCCTTTACAAAATTATGCGACAGAAACTGTAAGAATGCCAGAGCAGAAAGTAATACTTCTTTAAAAAAAAAAAAAAGAATGCTCCCTTTAATTATTATAATACAGTTTTCCAATCTTCTCTTTTCAAAGATGAAATGAAATTTCATATGATTTGAGGATGCACATTTGTTAATACAGTTGATAGGCAAACATATTTTACTGTACAGGAGCAGAAATGATGCCAAATACAAATTTAACTGATATCAGTACAGCAAAAAAATAAATAAATAAAAATTAAAAAAAAAAAAAAAACAGCAAAGAGAAAAATGCTGATGGCTCTTGAATACTGTTTGGATAGGGACATTCATTTGACTGGGTTGTTTTTTTTTCTTTTCCTTTTAACATTTTGTGAAATCTCATTGTTATAAAAACACTTAAGAGAATATTAGAAATATCTGAATGTGCACAGAGGCAGCTGCTCCTCAAAACGGTGTACATTTCGATGGATTGTTTAATCCCTACATAATAATCATATGTAACAGGAGCGTTTGAGATGATAAAACCTCAAACACTCTCCCACACAGTCCCACTTTACACTGTGTACCAACAGGTAATGATTATCTCTGTATTGTAGTCATATAAAGTTAATCCCTTGTATAAAAAAGAACCTAATAAAAAGCCATATTCTCAATAGGTATTTACAGCCTTCAAAACTGCGTAATAACTTTCACTTTCACATATATTACAACATATTAAAAGATTTCTTTTTTTTTTTTTACATAAAATAGCAATATGCAGATGAAGTGCCCCGCTTTGAGGAGATTTCTCAAAAATACAGTATAAGATGATAAGATACACTGGTGATTAATGTTATGTCTAACTGACAATAATTCATTTCATATTCATACTTCATAAAAAAAAAACAAGGTGCTGATGATACACTCAAGCCCATGTACCACAGGAAACACACGTGTAGAACAAACGAACGAACAAACAAATAAAAATATAATAGATTATAATACTTAAGATCACAAAAAAGCAAGGTGATGTTGGTCATGTTAGTTTTGTACTGGACACATTCCTTTTACAGCATTTCACAAAACTGCGTTTGTTTTGCTAGGTGTTAATATGGACATGGAGATTCCAACAGCAGTGCACATGAGAGAGTGTGTTTGTGTGTGTTTGTGTGTGTGTGTGTGTGTGTGTGTGTGTGTCACTGAGGCTCATACTGGCCATTTGAATGTGCTACTAACACCAATCTGATGACATCCCCACTGTACAACGGATACTTAGGATGACATTTATTTGCGATGTATAAAAAGAAAAGAGGTTTTGAATGTCATACTGTCTAAACTTTTCTTAAGAAGAGCATCTGAAAATAAGCAAACCATATGGCAGCTCAGAATGGATGATTTATTTCATAATGTTCAAACTGGACATGAAATGTATGAACAAATCACTGCCACTAATATGAACATACAAGTTTTGGTACAAACCGGATTCCAAAAAAGTTGGGACACTAAACACTAAATGTCTTGTGAATAAAACCTGAATGCAATGATGTGGAGATGGCAAATGTCAATATTTTATTTGTAATAGAACATAGATGACAGATCAAAAGTTTAAACTG
>JAOVYV010000048.1:26174144-26189983 GCA_025674545.1 Hassar affinis
GTCCAATTTAGCCATGAAACCTCCCACACTAAAATGACAGGTGTTTCAGTTTCATTGTCTAACACCTGTATGTGTGTGTGTGTGTGTGTGTGTGTGTGTGTGTGTGTGAGTATGTTTGTGTAAGGTCTGTCTGACCATTTTCCAGCATTTTACGCAGCAATTTACTCCATATTCAGAGTGCATTTACTAGGTAGTTCCAGGTGCAGTTTGCATGTTAATCTCAGACACATTCTGAATGCATCCTGCAGCTGCATCAAGTTGCATTTTGCACTGCACGTCATGACGTACGTACATCTGACCCACAGTCTCTTGTTACATACAAATCCTGTTCCCCTACAAATCTGGCTATAGTGAACATGTATTATGATGAGGATGTCTTCAGGTAGTGGTGGGCCAAGATGATGTTACCATGGCAACCTACGTTGGAGCGCTGTGGTTTGCTGTGTCTCTAGATCAACAAATGAGCTTTACCAGTGACCAGAGACCTTGCTGTCTGATAGGCAGCCATTTTTATATTTCTGCAAGCAAACCTTATATTGGTCAAGCCTTCACATCATATGCCATCCCATTCTCCAACAGGAATGGTGATCAGATTGAACAGGAGATACACGAGGAAACCTCTGGCTGAGCTAACCACACAAAGACCGCAGAAGACAACTCCAATGGGAAATCAATACGGAGAACAAGCAGTCGGCTGTTTCACAGGAAGTAGTTTAAAAGCATTATTAACATAACTGAGTGGAGCACTGTGGTGTTATCTGTTAGCTTCATGTGTCTAGATTCGGATTGATAAAGACTTCAGGAGAGATTGGAAATTAGCCAACCCAAAATGAGTTATGGAATGAATGGTGCAAAAAGTTTAACGGCTCTAATGTTTACTAGGTAATGCAGTGGAAGTAGATATTCCCAAGTACAGCATTTTTAACAACATATGTTGGCTTGCAAAGGGATCAGACAATTAGTAGTCTACATAGTGAACCAAGTGTATAGTGCAGAATAATGGCTGAATCTTGTGTGTTATGGTGCATGTAGCAGAAAGCAATGAGGAAAAATATGCTCCTTTTTTCCTTTTTGTCTGTATGGGTTCATAAGCTGATCTGATTTGCTATTTCAGCAACCTCTTGATATTGTATTCACTCAAACTCAACCTCATTTAGACAACACTGTGCAACTATAAAAGCTGCTCTCATGGCCAAAAAAAAATTCCAAAAATACACAATCTTTCATTTGTTTTTGTATGATTTTGTATATATGAAAAACTGCTACAATTGTTCAATAAATGATCTGTAATTAATTAATGAATATGGTTTAACTGTAAACTGTAAATTTTGCCCCTCACTACAAACGCCATTTGCACTAATCAGCTCACTGTGTTCCAACTTTGATACAAAAGGCAAAAATAATTTATTAAACCACACATTTCAATGTCTACAGAGCTATGAAAAAATACAAAAAAGGGCTCTCTTAATGCAGCCATTGATAGGACAAGCCTACTCACAGTGTGTGCCTGTACATATGATTGTGTTTGTTATAGAGAACAGATCATCAGATCATCTTTCCATTTCACTATGGCTGTGAAATGAAATGATGGTCCCAAGTGTGAGCACAAGTGTGAACGCAGGCGAGTGTTCAGGCATCTTGTTGCCATGCACCACTAGAACCAGCCCCCAAGAGGCTCATGAAAAGAATGAGGGTAATTCAACTAGAAATGGCCAATGGGAAAAGTGATCTCCCAGTAATCGTTCTGGGCATAAGAGAATGAGAAAGGAAGGGAGGGAAGAGAGGTTGATGGTATTGCCGTGACCACTCACAGCTCCAGCACTGTTCTGTGGATGGGTGCTGGTGAAGCTCACTGCATTGCATAGACAGAAATCAGCGGAGACTGGAGCTCGTTAAATGACAAGCAGATCAATACAAGGTGGCAGCCCAGGACGCAAAAGCGTGACCTTCCTGTATCCAACGGTGACCCGGCCACATAATAATTTAAAAGAGCACTGAGCATTCAGCTCTCTAAAGCCAGGGGCTCACTGGTGGACTTAATCTGGTTGTGTTTCTCAAAACCCTGTATTGCATTGATATGCGAGTCATGCGAATGCATGCAGAGTCTGGAGAGTAAACTGCCTGTTTTTAGTGAAGGCATCACGTGGAATTAGCTGGACTTATATCTGCTGGTATTCAGTATTTGGATGTTCACAGTGGCGTTATATTAGTCAGAGCTAATATGAAAGAGGTAAGGAAGGTGAAAATGGTGAAAGAGTGAAACAGCAGAATGATCTGTAAGGTCAAAGATATGGAGGTGTTTCTTATTGAACAGGTAGATTTTTCTCTGCAGGGAGTTGAATAGAGCCCTAACAGATGAGCCACATTGGTTCTGCCAAAGCTTTTCTCCCATATTGAGTGCCCTGAGCAGGCATCTGGGCCATAAAGGCTGACCCTGCTGGCACAAGCCAAGGGGCAAACAAAGGACAGTTATACTTGTGTGTGCATCTGTCTGACTAGAGCAATAAATAAAATAAAATTACATTCAAGAAAGGAGCAATTAGCTGCTGCTGCTTCATTATAAGTAAACATCCTTGAGCATATCTTCACATACTTGTCAGTTCTTTTTTTGCCCTCTCCTTTGTAAAGCAGCTTTTGGTATGTGAAAGGTGAAATATAAATTATTATTATTATTATTATTATTATTATTATTATTATTATTATTATTATTGTCGTTGATTAATTTATTGCAGCAGGTCTCCAGCCTTTTGGGGGAGTTCACACAGAACAGTGGAAGAGGGCTTCTTCCAGCTTGCTCTGCACTGTGTCTGACAGAAAAATTCAGTTCACAAGCCACTTCCCTCTCCAAAGCCCCTCCAAAGACCTCCAATATGACGAGTCAGCCTGACAACAACTTTAGCAACTTTAACAAAGCACCAAAAGGAGCCGTTCGCTTCACTTTTCCCCCGTGTTTCTCGCAGGAACTTGGCATGCTTTTAGCGAATAAAGGTGACTCGACAGTTCATTAGGTTGTAACTGCTGTTGGATTTTTGTTCATTTTTAAAAAGCTTGTCATGACAGCCAGCACCACCCACACATGTGGCAGTAAGCCTTCCACTTCTCGCTCACACAGATCACTTTAGTGCTGTCCATTCAAACAGCACAAGCCAACAGATCATGTCACTGGAGGAGTGAGAATGGAATGACTGTGTAAAAGCTTAGCAGGAGTATTAGCTCCAAATCTCGCTGAAACTGAATTGAACGTGAACTTCCGTAGCCATTGTGTAATTTATTTTCCACACACCCTTCATCCACTAACATTGCAGGGCCCCTAACCCCAGCCCTCTATACTCTGGTGGATTTTTCATCTGTTAATCTTTTCTGGCACATGGTGAATGACTTCAGACTTTCCATTTCATAAGGAGCATTTTCCTTGGCAGGCAAGTCACTCCTTAGACTTTGGATGCTTTTGGGACATTTTTTGAATTGAAGTCAAGAGGAATATGCTGTCTCAGTCCCAGTGAGAGTTCTATCTTTCTTTTATATGTGTGTGTGTGTCCTCATCACTGAACTTTACCTCAGGGGACCCCTTAGCCATTCGCCTTTGGCTTAAATCACCAGTCACAAATCATGCCTTTCTTGCAACGAATTGTATTCTCATCTCGCGTCCATTAATCCTATGACTTTGACAAATGTGCTTGTACTGAGAGATAAACTAGTGGAATCTTCGAAAATCCAGATGAACTGTGTAAATGTACTGGAAGTGATGACTTTATCCTCACAGGCTTGTGCTGGAACCTGGCAAGGGTGTAGTTTAGAGACATTGGAGTGTAGTCTAGGTACACACAGGCTATTTTTACCCTGAGCAGTAAACACAAAAGTGAGCAAGCCTTAGAGCTCAAAACCATCCCCACCTCCCCTACCCCCTCACCCACAGCAAGACCCTTTCTCCAGAAAGAAAAAAAAACACAGATACCAAAATGGCAGCCCTTCTGCACATCACTTTTCCGAGCATCTCCTGCAGCCCCCAAACACCTGATAGGAAGCAGGAGCCCATTAATAGAACGCTGATACTGGTGTTAACATTAAGTGGGCTCTCTACGGGGTTGACGGAAGTGCCTATAGTCCGGTGGATTGCCCTTGGGCTCTGGCTATTTCTGCATAGGGAGATCCTGTGTCAGTAATTCTGTAGGGGTGAAATGGTCACTAGGTTCATGCACACTTGCGTACACAGAGTCTCTACTCAGGCTAAATGCTATAAAAAATGACCTTTATCTGACCAATTCTGGGGCAACACACATAATAAATAAATACTTATGCATTACTAAAGGTTTTATGCTGATGATTGGACCAAATAGTGGTTATGTTTAGAGCTCACTGAACTCAGCTGGTAAATGATATACAATAAGTATTAGTGTTACTTAATATTACTGTTATATATTACATTCCAAAACATTTTTGCACACTGGTCAGTGTAGAAAGACTGAGAGGACTGAGAAGATTAGGATTAGTGTGTGTTACTGTGTGCATGTGTGCAACAGAGGACAGAGTCCACTTACCCACTATTGAACTTTGGGTTGATGAAACAAAAAAAATGTTAAAAAGATTCCATTTAACAGAACACTGCTTGAACAATTTTCCAATATTTGACAACTTGTTCTGGAATTACTTTTTGTGGCTGGTGTTTACATGTATTATACCATGCATGGGGCATGAAACAAGTACATTAATCTGACAGTGTTTAGTTAAAGGTTTGCAAAGAAACTTTTTTCACAGTCAAAACAAAACTACATGTGGGTGTTTCTTGCATGATTTATCCATTTCTCGTAAACACATCAGGCTTTCTGATCCTCGGTTCCTCTGCTAAATCTGGCAGTGCCACTGGAGCCTGCCCTCTGGCTGCACTCTGCGGTACATAATCACATTGCTTTACATTTCACACACACACACACACACACACAATAGTTGTTACTAACTATAACCTGTACAGTATTTACTCACAGCCAACAATCTATTGGCTACAAATGACTAAAGTTCAGGAAAAATAAATGAACTGATTCTGTTGTATACGAACCCATAACCTTAAAATAGTGACTGTGACTAGAAACACAAGACCTGCTATCTGTTCATGCTCCTCTTTGTTTAAGTGCAGGGGTTTCAGTGGCTCCAAAATAGATCTGACACGACTGCTCTCAGAGCTGTGGAGCCGTACAGGATTGATCACTGTGGGGAACCCCGAAAGCAGAATGTGGTGGTGGAACAGACGACTGGATCAATAAAGACTGTTCACTGACATGCCCCCACTGCTCCTTATGGACTGACCTCAAGCCCACCAGCCAGCCTGATCAGTAATGCACTGCAGCACACTAATGAACCTCTCTGTCTTTCTCTCTAAAAGGATGGCTGCTCCATGCCATGCCTGTGATTGTCTGGAGCCGGGTCTGCTTTGCACTATAATGACAAGCTTCAACACATACCCTGACTTATTGAACACCGAGTTTTCTTGAGCCACTGACAGGTCTCCATGATTAACGAAGCAGATTTCTAATGTCACGTTCTTTCACATGTCATTAATCCCTCTTAATGAGCTCAGCCCAATGTAGTTAGTCATGTCATGGACATGAGCCTGTAAATTTGACAGGTCTCACTACCAGGACTGCCACTCACCTTCGACTGCTCATCTCACAGGAACGTTGGTGCTGGCTTGCTAAGATTACCATTCTGGAGTAAAATAATCACTTCTGATGTACACTAAAGGTACTGATCTAAGACCGTCTTAATCATTTAAGCACACTCGTATTCAACTTCAACGGATTCAAAAATCCTGTTTTTTTTTTATTCACCAGGAAGAACAAAACAAAAGCCAGATCATAAAGTTCTAGACACACAGCTGTCCCAATCTTTCTGCTAAATATATTTTAAAAAGTGGTCAAAGTAACTTTTCCGAAGCCATCTGAGTGCCAGGACCAGCTGTAGGCTGCAGGGGACTCTTTTTCTAAAGAAAGGTAAGGCTTTCTTCCAAAGCAAACACAACCCAGAGCACAGATGTAGGAAACAAAAATAATGTGACACACTCAAGCTGTGCTAGGTATCTTGCATGCTTTTTTGAAATGCACACCATACTTAGAAAGTAAATAAATATTGTTCTGTCTTTTAGGGTCTAAGGAAAATAAGCTTTATGAGGGATTATACAGTATGGGCCCTGTTTTATTTAGTATGATTGTGTCTGTGTATCACAAGCATGAACTTAGCTTAATAAGGCAAAGAGTGCTGTGATAGCCTGAGTAATCAAAGGTCAAGGAGTTCTGCACATTTCCTCTCATTATCTCAAACATAATAATAAAAGTTTTATTAGAAATTATGCAGCCCATCTAACACAATTCTTTAACTGGAATCGATCGTGTTTGCCATAACTTTCAGTGTAGACGATAGAAAGACGATAACTCATAGCACATACTATTACAATTTGTTTATGGAATGAATATAAATATCACTGTGAAAATGCAAGTAGCCTTATACTGTGAATCTTTTCAAGCGGGTGCATATGATGTTGTGATGTGTGTGTGCAGTCGCTCAAAGAAATGCAAGAGTTCAGGGTGGAGGTGGTGGAGTGCATTTTCATCTATACCATAACCTAGTCCTTGGTCCCTCAGGGATGACTGTATCCCAGTCCTTATAGGTAGTCTGTAGCCTGCCTTAGCCATGTCCTGGTTTCTCACTGCCTTCCCCCAATAAACAAACACATAGACACACGTTTGTACACGAACACTGACACTCATTGAAACCACACGCACTTGCACCCACAAGCACGCTTTAACATTTCACACATATCTACTGTCGCTTTAATGTGCAGGAAAATGTACATTTACTTCCACTTCCTAATGATGTCCTATTTATGTGCTTCAACTCATGCACCATCTCTCCTAGAAATACAGTTAAACACAAGGGCAACATTTTCAATATGCAGTGTACCCGTTCCTGCAAACCCACCCACACACTGATTGAGCACCGAACAAACTGATTGAGCAATGCAGTACACAAGAACACTCTACACACAGCTTCACAGTTCTCACACAGCTCCTGACAGCCTACAGCTACTACTGCATGTAAACATGCTCAATATTTCAAACTGTAGGCTTACACTTATATTGCTCACACCCAGTTTTCACCAAAGTAACAACTGAAAGAAGAAAAGTATACCGCTAAAATGTTAAGTAATACAGGAAGTCTTGCAAGAGTATTTTTAGAACTGAAATTTGGCCCATTCAGGGACCACTTAATACAAAAAGCAGCTGTGTTTATGTTCATGCTTCACATGGGCCGACTCCTGTTTTCAATACAGCTCAGATTCTTTTATTTCACCTAATATTCACTATTAGAAAAAAAGTCAGAGTCAGGGTGGGATTGAAAAGTGAGAAAAGTTAACCCTCTTAATAACTATATACATCCCCTCGTTGAATCAATTCCACATGTTCACTTAAAGTCTCCTTAAACATTTCCGATGGTGCACTCAAGAGAGCTCGTGTTGATGAACGCAGTTACACAGACGCTTCCCCCCACACAAGTGATCAGTTTTTAGTTTGAAGCAATACACCATGCTGATCTCGTCACCAAATCAATGAATAAACAGCACTTTGTATTGCTAACTTCCCCATAAGTCCTGTCAGGTTGCAGCAACCAGCAGTCGAAGACCGCGGGTGCGTTGTCATGGTGATGCACTAAAGACTACAGTGGATAGACTTTGTGTGGCACAGCTCCTCTGCTCTTCCTGTTACTGACAGGGAATCATGCTACTCTTCATCTACAAACATGTACCCACTACTGTCTTATATAATCAGCATTATCATCAATCATCATATGCATCGTTATCCCGTGTGGATTTCCCCAGGCAGGAAGAACAGTATATAAATGGTATAGATGAAGGCATGTTTGATGCAGATGAAATCAGCTTTGATCAGAAGAATTTAGCTTTGTTGTGTTTGTTATCAATTTCAACAAACTAAGTCAACCTTTTAATTATTAAGCACTAATTAGTAGTGAAATCAGCTTAAACCATTTCAACAGCGTGTAAACAGGATATAAACAAGCAGAGACCAGGACAAGGAGAGTAATCAAATATAAACAATTTACTCCTTACTCTAAATGTCTGCAGTCAGCCAAGACATGCTACAAACTTTCAATTATACACACACACACACACACACACACACACACACACACACACACACACACATATGCATATACAGGTATAGTATAGTAGCCTGTATCCTAACAGCTGTGATGTGATTAACAATAGCACACAACCTCTAGCATCCCTATTGTTCCTACAACTTAAGAAAACAAATAATAAAAATGAAGACACTAAGAACATCATTTCGATGTTCGATTTTAATCCTGACCATTTATTCTGCCACAACTAAAGGACTTCCACCAAAGGTGGCTTTTCACAATGCAACCATGTGTTCCACCATAAATTTACATTAGACTTCATCTCACAGCCCAAGTTTCCAAAAGTTATACTCAATCAAATTATTGATTAAAAATGTAGTTCAAATAATTAAAAGAATGAAAAAAAAATAAAATAATAATAATTAAATAATTAAATAAATAAATAATCAAATCAAATTGTTACATCATAATCCGCTACTTTAAAGACACTTTCACTATGCACTTTACTCTGTAAATACTGCTGAAACTCCTGGTTATGTTTATACTCATTTGGTATTAAATTACCTTATTCCACTTACCTGTGCTCATGTAAATATAACAAATCTCTCTTATATGCTTATGTAAATATAGATATGTATACGCTTATATAAATATATATAACATATAATAATAATAATAATAATAATAATAATAATAATAATAATTGTTCCTCCTTATTTGTTCCTGTTATTTTGTATAAAAGTACAGACTTTATAAATATATAGTGGAATGTGGTATTTATTTGCCATTTTTATATGCTGCCCAAAGCCTCAGTTGTTGCAAATATTAATCTATATCAGGTAAATAATTTGTACGGTGTAACACTGCACTACAGCGAGTGTAGCCCCTCCATATTCCTCTAACTGTGTCAAAGTTTAACTGGCCCCTCTTTCCTCCACAGCTTTAGTAAACAAACTAGTGCTGGACAAACAGGTCAAGGGTTGAACACACCACAGATACACACAAGAACATTTTGTCAACTTTGCAAAATGTTGAAATGAGGAGAGAGCAGGGAAACGAGAGTGTCATTTCTACACCCAGGCTCCACATGATCACGCTTCACTAGAGCATCAGTACAAACATGTTTGAGACCATGTTTAGTAAACTTATGCTCCGAACAATGAATGATGGTTAATAATCAGTAAGCAGCACATGTAAATGATCTCCGTTAAATAAGCTTTGGCAACTTTACTACTGAGTGGCCCTGGCAAGCAGACCTAATTTGTGGAATTTTCATATATATCAGGTCCTGCTTCATATCATTATTTCATTACTTTTGTACTATAAAATCTGATTTTTCTGGGAGCGAATCCATGACATCATTCTCTCTGTTGTTTTCTGTGTGTATGTGCCTGAGTCATTTGACTGCATGACAATAGTGAGTATAATATTTGCATCTTCTCACATGCTGTAATTTATACTGATAACATGTAACATAACACAATGATAACACAAATAACATGAAATGATCTCTATAGTGATGGAGTATAACATGACGTAATATTTTTATGCAACAGGCTTCTTCTTGCCCCTTACTGTGCACCACACCGATCACTTAATATCACTCCAATACACACTCCAGAATCAATCACTCTCTAAAAGGAACTGGATTGAGTGGCTTATCGTTTTTAAAAACATCTCATTAATCATGGTGTGCTTTCCCTCAGTGTCTGCTGCTGTATATTTGTCACTTGGGTTGGATTACCATAGTTTAGGGCCATGGGTCATCCATAGTTAAGTCTCGTTTGGCACTGTCTTGCTGTAACTCAGCCCTGGAGCTTGTTTGCACTGAGGGTGAAGGTCACTTTTTATGGATTCTACCAGCTGACCCCTCTAGTGAGGCGTCCTTCTTCAGGCAGCGCCCATCAATAATCTACACCCTCTCGGCCTAACCTGGCAGCCCTCTGGGTAACACAGAGGTGGTTAACTTTGAACACTCCTCCCCCCAATTGAGGCCACGTTGGACTTTTAATGGAATCCTGCAATGCAGCTGAGTAAACTGGAAATAAGAAGATAAGCAGACCTTCTTCTGATGATTATGGGCAACTATTGAACCTCCATACCTGGGTAATTGCTATCTGGGAATCAGGGACAATACGCTTTAATATGCTCCTGACAGAGACAAGGGCAATGGATTTCTTTCTTCAAAGGGTTTAAAGGAAAGAAAGAAGATGTTGATTTATATGGATTAGAGGTGATGTATGGCTGGTGAATGTAGAGTAGAGTATCTGATTTTGTGTTTCAGTGCACAGAGTAAACACATGCATTTGTTACAATTTTAACAGAGTTCATTCAAAACTTTTTAATCAGTATCATAGTTTATACAGACCGCCCACACACATACATCGCAGTGTGTTGGAGCAGAGTGGGTTTTAAATACACAGAGTGAAAGTTAAATAGGCTGTAATCTCCCAGGCTGAATAGCCATAAGCAGCAGGAGGGCAGTTAAAGTGACCAGTTGCCTCACAGTTCCAGGCAAGCAATAACACAGGGTAAAGTACCACAGGTCAGTACACACTGACACCCAACGCTGTCCTACAGCCCAACACCAATTCGTGTGTGCAAATGCCTTTGCTGTCAGCTCTGGCCAGGTTTGCTGTAATTGAAAAGAACAGCCACAGGCCAGCCCACAGCCGCACTGACAGCCAGCCATCAATACCAATGACTGTTCCCATGCAAGTGCCAGAGGAGCAGATGACATCCAAGACACCACCCTTGCAACACCCGGCCTGTCAGCCGCCACCCCACATGCAAACACACACACACACACACACATACACACATACGCCTCCCCACCTCCCACCCCCCTGGTGTCCTTCCACAGACACTCAAGCTTTGCAAGCTTTAACCCATTGGCCATTGCGCTTCATGAACAAGCAAATCTGTCACAGTAGTACCTTGTCCCTTTCCGCACACAAATACGGACAAACACACACACACATACTACAACCAGCAAACTTTTTAAGTAAATGAAGAAAATGAGCATTGGCTACTCACAAGCATCCTTTTCCTCATACACACAGACACATATATACACATGTTCACACACATCTCTGAAAGTGTGTCAATATTTAATGCAGAAAAACACAGCAGGCAATCAACATCAAATTCTTTTTTAAAAAAAACAGGAAAAGGAAAAAAGAAAAAAAAAAGAAAATGAGAAGCCCAAACATTTGCCATATGAGTACAAATAAAACTACAGGACTGCTGAGATGTCGTGCAATAGTTCAATAAAAAGTGACTAAAAATGCCTATCTGGAAGGTTTCTTACTATAGAAATATTAATTCCATATTGTCTCTGACAGCACCTGTCTGGAATGTTCACATAATGCTGTACAGAAGCACGAACAAGAGGTGATCTGACTTGTCATTTGACATGACAGCATAATGACAGTTTCACAAGATGCCCAGAACTGCGCTACTGACAAGCCAACAACACTATACAAGGAAAAGAGCAGAACTGAGAGCTCAAAGAAAATGAGAGTGAACAAATATATACATGTAGATATACAGACCTGATCAGGAGCTGCAGAGCGGCAGAAACTGTTTTCCTTATACAGTCTGCTCTCTCTCTCTCTCTCTCTCTCTCTGTCTTCCTCTCCTTGCTCGCTCTCTGAGACTCCCTCCCCTCTGCTCCGCTCCTCTCAGCTGCTCTGGGTAGTTCTCAGGAAATGAATGGGGGCTCACAGAGAACTGTTGTACTTGCAAATGACTTACCACAGTCACATGATCCACTAAATGTAGGGTGGGCCAGTGGGTGGAGGCTTCATAAGCAAGAGAAGACAATATACTCTAAGCTTTAACAGCGTGCATCGAATTACACGGGGCCCCTCGTGGGAGGTTTCCGACATGTCTGCTGTGCTCCCTCCCAGCCCAGAGAGCCACAACCATGGAGCCACGGTCGAGTACCTCCCCATTTACAGGGGTGGGGAGAGAGAGAGAGAGAGAGAGACAGAGAGAGAGAGAGAGAGAGAGAGTCTTTCTTCCTACTGACAGTAGAAGCAAGCTAAACCTGCACTGTGAGAAATGTCAGTGCATATGACAAAAAGAAGTTTGATGAAATATTTGCATATTAGTACCAAAGAGAATATTAGCCTCTGTGCAGTCTATTTGTGACATGCAAAAGTGAAAATATTAAAAGTTGCCAATGACATGTATTTCTGATGTGTGTTTTTTTTTTGTAACCATCAATCTCACGTCTATCTATCAATCAATCACATGATGTCACGGGGGGGGGGGGGGTGTCATTTTAGTCAGTTCATGCCAAGCAGTGTAATGTTGTGTGTGTGATTTATTTATTTATTTATTTATTTTGATGAGTTGGTGGAAGATGCAGCGCTCATAATCATGATTCATATTTACTCATCTGGGAATCCTAATTAATGTATAGAATTGCATCACTGCTAGATACACTACATACTCACACACATGTTTGTCTTACTATCTTTGTCAGGATCTTCCACTGATATAATTAGTAACAAAGATAAAGCTATGCCTAAACATAACCTTAACCCTAACCTTAACCTCAGTAACCAAACGGAAACCTTTGGGCTCTTTTAGTTCGATGAATAAAAAATGTTAACAAAGACATTAGTATGGTAAGAAAAGTCAGGACGTTGTTTTTGGTCCTTTTCTAATATTTCATGAAAACAACGTACACAGACACACACACGTGCTTCATCCACCTGAACCCTGAAAAAAAGTCTAACATTGTAAATCTAATAGTATTTACTCTTTAAAATGTATGCATTCTGTAGCATTCTGAATATTTTTTTCTTATGAAGAGAAAAGTACAAATGTTTCATAGAATAAAATGGTGTCTTTCATTTGATTCACATTTGAAACAGTTGTTTCAATATTGGACAGCCAAAAAAAAATGAAAGAAAAAAAAACAGAACCCGTTATTCTCGTGCCTAAAAAATGGCTTTTTCAAGTACCCTTTTCTTGCTGATTGTTCCCAATGCCTCTGCCTGTTACAGTGTATCACCCAGCTGCAGCCACTAGCAAGAGCAGCAATTTCCCCTGGAATAATGACATCTCAAGGAGGCTGCTCTTCTCTCTCTGCCTGCCCTGTATTGGCCAACAAAGGGTCCTGGCATGTCTTGTAAAGGGTTGAACTAGAATCAGGCATGCCGGATGGGAGGAATGGGAGAGCGTATAGGAGTCTGCCAGAGAGCCTGGCCTCTTCCTGTCTCCCCAGCAAAGAGAGAGAGAAAGAGAGAGAGAGAGAGAGAGAGAGAAAGGGAGAGAGGGAAAGAGAGAAAGTGGGTAGGGAGGGGGACCTGAGCTAACAACCAACCTCTGATTAAAGCTGTTTCTAAGTGGCAGAGTGGACCCAAAGCGATTAGGTGGGCTCAAGTGTCCACAGCCGAACGTTTACCTACACACAAGGGAAACAGCTGGCTTTGGGTGATAAGATTATACAGTACATGCTCATCTAGGCCTACACTGTGTTGAGAATTAGTGACTTGCAGTGTTAACATGATGCTAGGTATAATAAATTGTTGTGTCTTTCAATAACCTTGATGAAAAATGACAGTGTAGGAAACAAACAGCTTTTCTATTTTGGTGGATGGTCTGTTCGCTTGCACATGGGAGTGGTGCAGTGCAGGTTTTTTTTGGTGGTGTTTGTTTCCTCCGATTGGACTCGTCTGAACTGAGTATGACTGATGTCATTCCAGAAATCTGCTGAATTCTTTCAGCACAGGGGTCACAGCCCCAAGTGTCCTTATCACCAGTGGGACAACTTAGATTTAACCCACTGCATTCTCTCCAGTTCTTCTTTTAGTCTCTGGTATTTCTCCAGCTTCTTCTACCCCTTTCCATGGATGTTATCATTCCTTGGGATTGCCACATCTATCACCACTGCTCTTTCTGTTCCTTATCTATTATTGCTATGTCTGGTCAGTTTGTTATTAATTGTTTATCTGCCTGGATCTGGAGGTCCCACAGGATCTAAGCTTTGTTATCTTCGACTCTCACTGGTTCCTCCTTTTTGAACTCAGGAGCGTCCAACCCATATTCCTTCCATTTGGTAATTGTATGCTTACAGGCACAACAGCCTTCATCATACACCCTGCTGCTAGTTGTTGGAAGGTCTTAGGGGCTCTCCATAGCTTGTGTTCATCATTTCCAATTCTACTAAGATGATTGTGATTAAAGTAATGCATGTACTGTATAGTGTCCACTATACAAACAGTACCATGCAGAGATGCTTTCAAAAATGACATAAATACATACAGTATGTGTATGTAAGTAATGAAAAGTTTTTGTCTGGGACGCTAAAAAGTTTCCTGAAACACAAGTTGTCATCAGCTGTCTAAGTGTTTTAGGAGTTCACCCCTACAGTTTCAGAAACACAGACTATATGAACTGCATATTATACTGGGTAACTCAATACCAATGACTGCCTCAGAGCTCCAGGGTTCTTGGTTTGATCCCTGATCTGTTCACATGTTCTCTCTGTGTCTGCTTTAGTTTCCTCCAGATTCTTCCCACTGTCCAAAAACATGTAGGCAGACTGGTTACACTACATCACCCATAAGTGTGAAAGAGTGTTAAAGTGTGTGTGTGTGCGCGTGTGATGCTGTGTGATGGACTGGTGTCCTATTCAGGGACAATTCTCTGCCTTGCTCTCTGGTAGTTAAACTAGTTAAAGCAGTTACTAAAAATGCATGACTGAATGACATTACAGTTCATGCATTGCATTCTTAGGGTGGAAGATCCACACAAGTCCAAGTTGCACTTTAGTCACACACAGTGACTTGATTCTTGACTTGCGACTGGTCCTCAAAAGATACTCAGACTGAAGATTCAGAACTCATGAACAATCTTTTTTAAATTTTCTTCATGCATTAACATTAAGGAAATGTCTGGCAAGCTTAATGTAATTCCCTCCTTTATTATCATGCGACTTGAAATTTGGGACTTGAGACTTGGAATGGCGACAAATGCCTTGTGAGCATCTCTGATTCTGTATAACATAACACTAACAAAAAATGAGATTAAAATGTGTTATTTATCCACATTGATATTTATGTGTTTGTAACAATCAGAGGTAAATTTGCTCCTTTAGCTTTTCCTTTAGCACTGCCCCTAGAACATAATTGATAATTAAGCAGTATCACACTCAAGGTCGTGCTGTTATATTGAATATCAGCATGGCATGACGCCACAGACCAAGTGCCATAAAAAACCCACAGCCGTGCTGATATTCAGTATAACAGCACAACCTCGAGTGTGATACTGCTTTTATATAACCGTTCTACAAACGGCAATAAGCGACAGCAGATTATGATTTGTTTGTTTGTGTAATCATTTATTTGGCTCTGCTAAAACAAATACTTCTGCAACTGTACTGGCACTAGACTGTTGCCAAGTAACACAAACATTTTCCATCACTCGCTTGCTACTCTGTGTCAGTGTACACGTTGCTGCAGAAATCAATGAATAACAAATTTCATCAATGAAATTTTATACATTTAAGTCAAATGTTATTTGAGGAAATATGTTCATCTTTGCAATATGATGCTTTGCAAGACACACAAGGAATGTTAGTCAGTCAGTCAGTCAGTATCTGTACCGCTTATTGCCAGTTACGGGGTCACGGGGGAGCCGGTGCCCAGCCGGCAACTCTGAGCGCAAGGGCAGGA
>JAOVYV010000048.1:26200471-26210782 GCA_025674545.1 Hassar affinis
TGCTAATTGAACCTTCACACTCTGCTCTTACTGGTGCAATGTGCAATTAATGAAGATTGGCCACCAGGCTGGTCCATGAAACCTCCCACACTAAAATGACAGGTGTTTCAGTTTCATTGTCTAACCCCTGTATCTAGCCTTCACTTACCCATTTTAGATACCTACCTCCCCCAAAAGGCTGGAGATCATCTTCATGAACCACTTTATCCTGGTAAGAATCAAGGTGGATCAGGAGCCGATAGCTGGAATACTGGGCATGATCTGCAAATACACCCTAGATCTCAGTGGCACCATGCACACATATAGTACATTCTCACACTTGTTCACAATTAGGGGCAATGTAATGTAGCCCATCTGGCATGTTTTTGTCAAGAGGGAGTAAACCAGAGAAAGCCACATGGACATGCACATAGCAGTACTCAAGCTCAGGATTGAAATAGGAACCCTGGAGCTGTTAGGAATAATTCTATCCTCTATGCCACCATGCCAAATCTGGACATCTCAGCTATAATGATTTCAAGCAACAATCAGTCAAATATTTTATGATTTTGGTGATTCCCTAATCAATGCTAATGCCTAATGAGATATTAACCTAAACATAGCACAAAAAGTAAGGAAATTTGTGTTTTGTAGATTATTGTCGTAACAATGCTTCTTGGAAATATCTTATACCTTATATATGGGATGAGCAGTAGAGCTGAGAATGTGGGTTGCACCACTGCCAAACAGCTTATTTTGCTGTTGCTATTGTTTTGAGGTTCTGGTACCCCCAGGTGCAGCCAATCAGGTGCCTGATTGCAGATCTCCGGTCTCATCGGGTTGCCAGGAGGCCTGCCATGACTGCCCTTCACTGTCAGGCCCGTTTGTGCTGATGTCGGCAACACGTGCACTGGAACCTGAAAATGTGGAGGAACGTTATGTTCAGTGATGAGTCCAGATTCTGCCTATGGTAGTCTCAATAGAGACAAATATCGAGATGAAATTCTCCAACCAGTGGCAATCCCATATCTCCACAGTCTGGGGCCGAACTCTATCCTCCAAGATGAGAACGCTCGCCCTCACAGAGAGGGGTTTATCAGAGACTACCTCCAGAATTTGGGAGTGGAGAGGATGGAATGGCCTGTCACAACTCCTGACCTCATCCCACAAATACATGTTCCTTACAAATGCAGCACCATTTAAAAGGGAAATTAACAGGCTTTCTAATGGTATATGATTTGTTGCCAAGAAGCATTGTTCCAACATAGAAATAATCTAACAATCACAAATTGCCTTACTTTTTGTGTCATGTTTATGTGTTTATATGATTGAATGATGCTGTGATAAACCGCATGATGCAACTTAAAGCTGCTATGTCATTCTAAAACCTACTTCTTGATAAAGTCAGAAAAGGAAAAGAAAGGACTAAGCCCATATTAAGAAAAGAAAGAATTCTGTAATGGTGCAGGCTTTCAGACATTGCACTGATAAAGAGGTGGCAGGTTGCTGCAGCTGCCTCCAGCATTATAAAGAGGGGGTAACGTGAACACGACGGAGGTGCTTAGGAGGTTTATTTAATAGACTCCAATTTTTATCCCCCTTAACTTCATCTCTTGCTCACATCCTTACTATCCCTCCTTCTTTCTTTCTTCTCTCTGTCTCTTTTTCTCAAACACTCACACACACTAAATGTGACAGAAGCAACTGTGCTGTGCTTGGGGACATGGAGGAATGCAGAGCTGGGCAATCAACATCATCAGCTCAGCACGTGGAGGCAGTTGAGCCAATAATGCAACTCTAATTGAATAACGTATCCACAGCACATCTCCCAGGGGGCAGCTCCAGGCACAGCATGGCCTGAGAGAGATGGCAGAGATCCCCTTTGCACAACTATTTTTACCCAGGTTACTTTTCCCCAATGGCAGGTAATGTAGGTGGGGTGGTGGCCCACCATATACAAGGTCTGTCCAGAAAGTATTGAGAATGAAGTTCTTGAACTCAGTAGGGCTTACACATGGGGATGATCATTAGGTCAGTTAGAGTAGGATCTCAGATAAACTGTAGGACCAATTTCAGTTGAATTCTAGCCTTTGCAGTGCCCAGACATTTGTTTTTTTTTGTGAAAGCCACCTGGAAAAAAGGAAGCAAGTTTGGAGCAAATGTTGGATTTGTGAATACTAATTGCCACTTTTGTGTAAAAAATTTTAATAATCCAATGTTCTATTGATTTGCTCACCTTCACAGGTGCACAATTGTGAGGAAGCATGCCCACTGTTCTATTTAGATCGATACAATTATTATTGCACCTAGTGGTCAAAAATGGGAACTGCAAGAAGAGCTAATAGAGTTCCTTTGGGGCAGGATTCACAGTACACCACACTTACTCATTTTCAGCTTAAAGGGCAGGTAAAATTGGCTAGTTTAAAAATATTCAATAGCCAACAAGATCTTGTTTTATAGCAAATGTTTATAATTAAATATAATTGTCTGCAAAAGGCAAAGAGTAAGTGCAGACAATGTGTCTATGATGTACAGACCATTTATGTAAAATATACTCACAGAACAATTTATTAGGAACACAAAACATGTACACCTGTGCATTCATGCAATTATCTAATCAGCCATGTGTCATCGTGTGGCATCAGGGCAGTGCATAAAATCATGCAGATATGGGCCAGCAGCTTCAGGTAATGTTCATATCAGCCATCAGAATGCGGAGAAATGTCATCTCAGTGATTTTGACTGTGGCATATTTGTTGGTGCCAGACAGGCTGGGTTGAGTATTTTTATAACTGCTGATCTCCTGGGATTTTCACACACACACCAGTCTCTAGAATTTTGCAATAAAGAAAAAACATCCAGTGGGCAGCAGCTCAGTGGATGGAAACACCTTGTTGATGAGAGAGGTCAACGTGAAATGGCCAGACTGCTTTGAGCTGACAGAAAGGTGACAGTATCTCAGATAACCACTCTGTACAGTTGTATTGAGGAATCAAAGCAACTCAGAATGCACAACATGTCGAACTCTGAGGCGGAAATGCTACAATAGCAGAAGCCTGCATCAGGTTCCACTTCTGACAGTCAAGAACAGAAAGCTCAGGCTGCAGGGGGCACAGACTCACCAACTCTGGACAGTTAAAGACTGGAAAAAGGTAGCCTGGTCTGGTGAATCTTGATTTCTACTAAGGTGCACAGATGGTAGGGTCAGAATTTGGCACCAACTATATGAACCTATGGACCCAACCTGCCTTGTGTCAACAGTCCAGGCTGGTGGAGGTGGTGTAATGGTGTGAGGAATGTTTTCTTGGCACACTTCTGGGCCATTAATACAATTAATCATTGCTTGAATGCCACAGCCTATTTGTGTATTGTTGCTGACCATGTGCATCCCTTCATGGCCACAATTTACTATTTTCTAATGCTTACTTCCAGCATGATAATGCACCATGTTACAAAGCAAAGGTCATCTCATGAACATGAAAATGGGCTGAAGATTCTTCAGTGGCCTTCCCAGTCACCAGATCTGAATCCTGTACAACACCTTTGGATTTGGTAGAACAGTAGTTACTCAGCATGAAAGTGCACCTGATAAATCTGCAGGAATTTCATAGTGTAATTGTGTCAAAATGGACCAGACTTTCTAATGAATATTTCCAGCCTCTTGTGTAATCCATGCCACAAAGAATTAAGGCTGTTTTGAGAGCAAAGCAAGGCCCTAGTATTCGTATATTATTCCTAAATGTATATGTCACAAAGCTTAGGGATTTTGGAAGGGATTAAATATGTAATGTGGAAATTTGTGTGCATTAAGATGACATTGTTTCCTACCCAGAGGATTAAAAAAAAGAAAATATTCAAACTTTTCTTGGCTAATTAAAAGCCTTTCCGAATATTTTGAGACGTAGTTAGGCTGGGGATCTAGAAATCTGGCAAATCATGCACTATCAAACACAGGTACAGAAAATTACATCTACAACTGTTCAAAATGAGCTGCTAGACTGTGTGCTGTGTGGCAGTATGGTGTTGAATCACGAGTATTATTGGCTTACTCTAAACAATCACTATATGAAAGCTTATATACTAACCATTTGTGATTGCCATTCAACTTTATATTATTTGAGGCAGTGTCATAATGAATATTGTCCTGCTTCACCAAAATGTATGGTCATGAGTTGTTGCTGCTGCTGCTTGCCTTGAACAGTTACAGCCTTTGATTCCTCTGATACAGATATTTGAAATTAATGTTTTTCCTGCACAGAGGAAGTTCATAGAGAGCAGAGGTAGTGAGCAAGAGAGAGAGAGAGAGAGAGAGAGAAACACTTTTCTCTAGGGAGGGATAAGTCTTATTAAGACCCCTCCTTTGGTTCTGTGCTTCTGTGCTCTGCCACCCATCACTTCACAGCAGGAGGAGGATGAGTTCCATTTCCTCTCTCTGCAGTGCCATCCAGCTGTCCCAAAAAAAACACACTCTTATCCCAGTGGGGCAGGAATACCACCCAGTAATAGACTTTAATGTCTGATAAAGAATTGCACTCAAGACACAGAGCTATGATTTCAACTTTTAACTTCAATCCTCTGATCTTAAAAGAGATTTTGTTCAGTTACAGCTCCTGGTTTGTTTTCTCAATTTTTTTCTCTTCAATAATGGTTTGACACACTATGTCCAATGGAAGAATAAAAAAGAAAAAAAATGTGGGTTCATCTGCTTGGTTCTCTGAGGTAATTTATCATTATTGTCACTTCTGAAAAAGTAGTGACTCTGGCCATAACTGTGTTATATGAAAAATATAATGATCACCACTACTTCCTCAACAAAGCAATGTTTTGCTTTGAATGAATTTGAACCCTGTATTTATGGTTAGCACTCTACCTTTCCTTACTACCATGACTTTATTTTATCAACAGCACAAAGACTATATAGCCTTCTGAGAACTGTACTCATTTTAAGACTAACATTCAGGTATAACTCTGGCTGTCAATAGAAAAAGTTGTTGCGAGGTAACATATTGATTTACCCTTCATAGTTGGTTGCACTACATTTATCCAACAGAGTGCTTAAATTAGCAAGTCTTTCCCAATTAGTCTCCTCACAACAGTGGTGCACAGCCAGTCAAAGGGCTCATTACCTCGGTGCATCAGTCCTCCATATGCAGCCCACTCCCAGAGACTAATGTACTCAGCAGTTCATTGCAAATGTATGGCTGTTGACAAGCTTAACGAATAACCCAAAGTCGAAAGAGTTTCTGCAGTTTGCTCAGGATAAGTTGAGATAGTTTAGAGGCTGGCTCGTGCACTTCTCTCAGACTTGTTAATGTCTAACCTCCAGCCCTATAAGTACAGCTGATTCTGTTGTGGTGACTCATCCCAATTTAGAAATAACTAATCAGAACAGCTGGCACAAGACATGCAAACTGTACTTACAAAGTTACAACTAACTAATACATCCAGAAAGTGTTAGACAAATTCAAACTTTCCTATTAAAGTCCTCGTCAATATTAATGCTGCCCAGAAAGTTCAGCAAAGCATTTTTGGGACTTAGCATATCCATTTACATGCTAATGTAGGTATTGCTGGTATGGTACTGGGCTATGCATTACGGATGGTTAATGTAAGCTAAATGACCCTCGACACTCCTTACTGTCCTTGACGTAGAGCACTTGATGTCCTCTGCAGTTAATACTCGCAGCTTCAACCACACAGAGTACCATTCACTGAGTGGCACTGATCCATCTCGCGACCACAGTGAACCAAAAGTCAAAACAGAGTAGTAGAGAGTCACAGAGTAACATCCAGGCCAGCAGGTGGAGTTGCATGAGACTGTATAAGCACCCTAGTAAAATATTATCCCTTTATTAAATGCAAAGAGGAAATTTTTCAACCTCAAATTATTTTATATGGATTCTTTCAAAGACATAATTAGTGGATCGGTTACAATTGAGATTACAAGCAGAGACTTGTGCTCCTTGAATGCTCTGTGACAGCTTTACAGATACAGCAAAATCTTGTTAACCCAAGGCTGTGTGGTGGAATTTGACTGATCAGAGACTGCCTACTATATTTACATGGCCGGTCCTACTCTGATTATTCATAAACCTGAATACCAGAATGACAGTCTCTGTGAAGGCAATGAACCGGTTTTAGAGATTTTTGCTCTGTAACTCATTACCAAGGCCATCCTCTACTCCAGCAGCTCCAGGCTAGCCTTTGCCCCAGAGCAAAGCAAACACCTTTCCCTTCAGTCCTTGGTAACCCACACCGTCGCTGGGAACCCTGCCGGAGCTACATTACACTAACTTCTCTCTGTGCAAACAAAAGCTGCCCTGTCCACTCCAAACCCCAGATGTTTCACATTGATCCCCCTGTGGTTTTGGCAGGATGGAATGGCCATGATTGTTGCCCTCTCAGTTTTTTTGTCATGGACTGAATTAGAAAACAAAAGAGAAGGAAAAGTCTGCGGGTGTGTTTGGCTCCACTGTGCATGTCTGCTGGGTGCAGTGTCGCATTACAGCCAGAAGCGAAGCTGGCCTGCTCACTTTATCTTGTTCTCCCTCTCAATCCCCATCTCTCTGGTTAATAATGCAGAGTGTCTCTCAGTCTAATGTTCCGCTGCAGTCGAGGGTTGGATACACCCATGGAGAAGAGCTTAGCTGTCCGCCTGTGAGGTTCAGAGACTCAGGTTGCTCTGGCTGCTAGCCTAAACTGAGCCCCATGCAACCACTCAAGCTCATTTAACACAGAGAAAGAGAGACAGAGAAAGCGAGAGAGAGAGAGAGAGAGAGAGAGAGAGAGAGAGAGAGAGAGAAAACATTAGGCTTGAAGTGTGAAGACACACCCATGATGTTTAGTACATCGTTGTTAATCAAGATAATACAGCACTGTGCTAGAATATTTGGTCACTGGTTTCAAAGGAAACAAAGCTCTTGGATAGTGAAGAGGTGGACAGGGTGGCAGACATCTTGCTGTGGAATTTTAATGGCATTTCTTTTACTCTGGGCATTGGTGAAGCAAAGTAAGCACATGCCCTTTTGCCCATACAGTGTAAGTTAATAAGTCTTTCCCAGCCCTGAAATAAACAGTTCAAGTGGAACTATGTGGAACAGCAGTATAGTCTCCAGCAGCAAGCTGCAGATTTATAGTCATGCAATGTATGACGGAGACCACATAAGGCTCGGTGCTGAATTTAAGTCATGTTTGCATAACCCTGCATGACATCATTCTATATAAGGCTTTCAGCTTAGCAAACATCTTCACCAATATATAGACTACCTATGAAAGCCCGTCCATATTCCACCCACCAAAGCCCATATCCCTCCCACCCCCACTACACACACACAAAACCTGTCATTAATATGATTACGTATATAAAATAGTGACTAGCTGGCACGCCCGACCAGCGTATTCGGTGTACGTGCAAGCGTTCACTGATAAGTTGCTAGGTGAAACTAGTCTTTCCTCTCCCTCTGTGTGTCAGTGTGATTTTCTTTATCTGTCAGTGTGCAGCTTGCACATGGAATCTGCCCTGAGTGTACTGCTGCTCCAGCGTGGGAGGGGAGTGGGCGAAGGTGCACGGCATCTGCCACAGTTCACAGCCTGAGGAGAAACAGCAACACATCACATTCAGTCTCTCTTCCATGGCAGGCTCTGCACTGTTAAGCAGCAGAGATAGCAGCTCAATGCCATGTAGGCTAGGTTTCAATGAATCATATTTTGGCAAGGAGTTTTCTCCTCACAGCTCCCACTGCCTTGAAAACATTCAGAATGGATAACACGAGGCGGAAAATGCATCATAAAGGCTTCTTGGCAACTATCAGGCTAAAATTAAAACACTTTATGTATGCATGCAATTAATTACTGATAGTTGTCTTATTTATGTTTTTTTAACCAAATTACTTTCTTGCTGCTTTCACCAACTTTATAGCGATAACGCTATATCATTTCTATTACATTTGAGATATTTCTAATTTGTAGCCTAATACCTTGTTAACCTTTTTTGCTCCCTATTTTTTTAAATGTCATATAACCCTATATATGTACAGTTAGTTGTGTTGGCCATTTATTGTAATCATTACATAAAGAAGTCTACAAGGCAGCACGGTGAAATAGGGCATTCTCTATTCCAGTATACCTCTCCTATCATTTTTCTCTCATGTTGGGTTTTTTTTCTCTCATGTGGCCTTTTACTTCCAGAATACCTGCATAAACTCTTTCTTTCTAAAGCACATATCCTGAAGGACTTACAAAGATAGATCTTCCTTTCACATCTCACTCACATCTCCTATAAAAGCCTATTTGTTTTATTATTTTTAAAATCTGTCAAATCTGTAGGGATAGTTCAAGATTTTGGCAGCACTTTGTGTAAAATCACTTCATCAGAGCCATTCAATCTGCATGCTTGAACAGACAGGGAAGATGAATCTAAAATAAATCTCACAGTGAATTAAGGTTCTGACTGTAGTTTCATTTAAATGTTCCAAGCCATTTCTGGAAAGTCATTTTTAAAAGAAATTTTTTTTATGTCTAGCAGTTCAACAGAAAAAAACTGCCAAATCAGGCATTAGGCAAAAAAAAACACTTTATACATATTAAAGTATATATAATAAATATATTGTGGTGATTGCCGCTGGATTCTAGGGAGTGGGAGGCAACTTCCGAGTTTGGGACAGTGACACTGTGTGTGTTCCCATCATGCAGCAAATGCTACCCACCTACCCTCTATGAGCTGTGTGGTAATGACCGTCTATGCTGGTAGCATGTAATTCAGGCTCTTAGTAGTTCCCTTAATTCTCACTTCCTGCTGTTCTCTGTTGCTGGTTGTTGTTCAAAAAAACAGTTAGGTTGTTCTTTAGCCAGCTATTGTGTCTGAGAATGTGCTCCTGCAAACACTCCTCGCTGCTGACATCACAACATAATTTGGAGATGCCTTCCCCACATGCTCCATGCTGTTGCATGGTCTGTATTTGCATACCAGAACATGGCTGTAATATTTTATGACATAATAACACTTGCTAATATTCAATACGAATTGCTAATATTCAATACGACATTTTTAGCTCAGAACTGCAATAGCAGCTTTGGTACTTTCTCACTGTGTACTTAAATGATTTCTCCCTTAAATTCTCCTTTTTCTTTCTTTAATATGTCTTATCTGTAAATGACATCTTGTTTGGTTTCCATGCAGGTTTCCCAGAACACTTCCTGTAACAGTCAGGTTTAACACCAATCACAGCATGGAGGGTGTGCTATTTTTCGAAGAGGGCCGACTCCCCCTGGTCTGCAGGTTCAGCGGACACTAATGGAGGAGGAAGAGCTACGTTTTCGAAAAGCCCTGCTCATTTTAAGAAATTCTCAGGACTGTAAGAGATTTGTTTGTTAATGTCCATGAAAAGATCTTCCCTGCTGAAACTGTGCCAATTTGAAGCTTTAAGGACTTACTATTTAAATTATGTGTACAGTTGCATGCAAATGGTTTATTTGTGTCTACTCCAGCTGGGCAAGGTATTGATTATAATGCTGTAAAGTATATACGGACTCACTGAAAATCACATTTCCTTCTGGAAATGAGTAATGCTAACAGCTTCATCTGTGTACCTGTAAGGCTATAAGAAAACACTTAACAGGAGCACAGTGTGAGAGAGAGCTGGAGGGTGGAGGAGTGTAAATGCAGTACACAAAGGAAGCTCTTCTGACATACAAGAATTGCTTCATATGTTGCTTTAATGTCATTTTTAATTATATGTTTTTAACCAGTGCTTGTGATGTTTTAAGCCAATGCATATACAGAGTTCCATTACTGTTTCTAAAATAATTTTATTCCATATGTCAATCCATCCAAATGCAAACACCTTTTACTAACTTTGAGACAGATTGCACTGTATGGGAGCAAAGTAAATGAAGCTGTATAAGTAGAAAAGGATTCAAGAATGTACCCATTATTGCATAAGGTGGCATAGTGAAGCTAGAACTTTCATACATAATGAAATAATTAATTATAATGCAACAGGTTTGGGCAAAGGTTTGTCATTTGGAGAATTGTTAATTTTTTTTTTCATCTTTTCAGTTCAATTAATTTATAAAACAGAACACATAATATAATATAGAAATGGGGCTTCAATAAAACTGCTGTAGTTCCTATAGGTCAGCTTTGTTCTACTGATAGCTATTCTACTGATGGCTATTCTTATCACCAAAGCATGGGCATGGGCATGGAAAATGGGGTGCATTGTGACTTTGCAGCTGTAATATTCTGACTGCACTGTACATTCATTCATTCATTCATTCATTCATCTTCTTGGCCGCTTATTCCTTTTCAGGGTCACGGGGGAGCCGGTGCCT
>JAOVYV010000048.1:26219152-26248585 GCA_025674545.1 Hassar affinis
TGTGGCCGGCTAGGCACCGGCTCCCCCGTGACCCTGAAAAGGAATAAGCAGCCAAGAAGATGAATGAATGAATGAATAATAATAATAATAATAATAATAATAATAATAATAATAATAATAATAATAATATTAACATAATAATGTAATTAATTGTGATTAATTATAATACATTTCTTTGAGATAATTTAAATAATATGAAATCAATCCTATATATTCATATGCACATTATTAATGGAGGACATTTAAAGAACCACTGTGAAAAGCATTATGTGATCTTTATATTTTAAAGGCATAGAAAAGGAGTAGCATTCTAGATGCAGAAAAGTTTATGCTTTTTCAAACATAGCAAGACAGAGTCTTGTGTAGGCCTTACAACACTATACTTCATCTCCTAGACACTACAGTATTGGGCTGCTGAGGGGGTATGTCTATCTGTTTTTTTTTCTCCCCACCATTCTTGCTTTGCTGCATTAGATACCAATCTACTCTGCCACGAGCCATGCAGTGTGAATCACCATATAAGGCAGAGGGAAAACTTCCCTCTCTCCTCCTCAGACACCAAGCAGCCTCCCCAACACAGCCTGCTAGTTTCTAACTCTACTCTCATGACCATGAACTTGATCTGGCTCTGCCCACAGACAGACTCACTGCTGGGAGAAGCCTGGCCCAAAACAAAACCTGGGATAAGGAACCACTGGGTTAAAGCAGTCCAAAATAAACCCCACAAATAACAGATCTTGTTCTTTTCCAAGTGTAATGTGGAAGTATTAGTTTTTCTACACCATTCCTACCAAAGATCTCTGAGCACAAAGACATGAGTCAACCTTAACATTCCTTATAAACAGGAAAAAACAGAAACCCCTAATCTAAATCAACAGCACAGGTGTCTGCTGTTATGCAATGCTATTTCCTCTCTTGTCCTTGTAAAGAAATCTCATTTCTCACAAATGATCCACTGTGTTCCCAAACACACGACTGGCCTTTGACATCAGCTCCCGTGCTGTATATCTTTACTGTAGGGAGTGCAGACATGGTACCAAATAAACAGTAGTGATAAGGCTGTATAGAGGAAGTGCTGTGTATGGTAATCCTGTGCTGCCTTACAGCATCCGTCCAGGCATTTCCCCTCCGCAGGGAACACCGTCGCTCAGGAATATGCATGGAATGTGACCTTTTGTTTGGAGTTGGATATTCCTGAGGATGCTGCCCCATGAGCACCGCTTTGAAAAGTTCTAACTCCGCAAAAGAGTTTTGAAGTAGAAAAGCAGATTATACAAAGGGTTGAGCAGCACTAGTGACTAGTGACTCACACTGTTTTACTTTCTGCAGGAAAATGGACTTCAGCAGCGACTTTATTAACGACAACTTTAACAACGACAAAGCCTCAAATTATTCTTACACTGGAGATATTCTAGTGAATTTTTAGACTAACTGTGTTGCTGAAACACAACAGCACACAGCAGCTTGTTTTGAGCAATAATAGATGCAACTTTGCTCAATAATGTTCAAGGTAATATCATTAACCAGGGCTAAATAACACAAACCTAAAAGTCCTAAAAGTAGCCCCAGAAAATTGCTCGTTGGAAAAGGAGAACATTTTTTTTCTAAGCCTTTGAATGGGGGGAAAAAGGTACTTCACAGAGATTTTAATATTTACAGACATTATCCACTCCATAATCCCCCTTTCATTTCCCCAATACATCTTAAAATAGAAACAGTTCCGTACATCATAGAAACAATGCCTGCACTTACACTGTGCCTTTTTTTTCAGAAATGTATTAGATTCAATTTCACCTATTTGCTAAAAAACATGATGTTGGCAGCTATTTTTAAACTAGCCCAGCCTTGCAACATGCACTGGAACCCTGAATTTTCTACACACTACCCTAAGGAGCTCTATATAAAAATGCAAATGCAAATGAGTCAGTTCAACCAGACGTTAAATGGACTTTAACCTGCCAGCTCCCTAGTACAAAGGCCATATAATGTTCGGTTGAGCCTGTGTGTGAATAGAGCAGGTCATTGTCCAGAGAATTCACTATGATCATGTGGGCATGTTGATGTGAAACCAGAAGAGTAAAAACATCTGAGCAAATGAATATGGAAATAAAAATATTTAAAAGGATAAACAAGAAGATTCGTCAAACTTCTGTCAGTAAGGGGCCATGCTGAAATCGTCAGGCAAAAAAAGCGCCAAGAGGCTCAGTTGTGACAAAATTAACTCAGCGATTTCAGTAGTACAGTTTTTGCATCATGCCCTGCCTCCTGCCTGCTCTACCCAGGTGTCATCAAACCAAAAGTAGAATTTCTAGTAGGTGAGAACACGGATCTCCTGATGTGTGCTACGTGTGAATGGGCAACTCCAGACAATTTCTGGAACTGAGTTCATACAAGAAAGGGGATTTAGAAAGGGGATGTCAGGAACTGTCGTGTCCTCTGCTCCTCCCCCAAGTACAGGGTAGTGTGATTCCTGCCCCAATGGGCCTCTATTGGCACTTGTTGCAAATTCCATTTTTGACCACTAGGTGAATTAATAACTGTAGGCGCACAATCGTGCAACATCTAGAAATGCGAGCAAATCAATGGAATAGCAATATATTTTTTAATTACTGGTCAAAAGAAGTAATAAGTATTTAAATTCAACTTTAAGGTGTAGAGAGTTGTTAATGAGAACTTGAAGAGTAACATGTATATTTAACATTGTGCTGTCCTCGCAATGGACTTAAACAAATGAGTGGATGAATGTTATTTTTTAATGTCCCTGAGCATTTCAGTTCAGGGAACATTTCAACGAAAATTGAAAAAAAGACAAGCCCATGTTTTTCCAATCATAATTATTATTATCTGATGATGTTTTATAGGCACCATGGAGGAAAAAACACCTCAGTTTATAGAACACACCAGTGAAATAAAGAATTTTGATAGAAAAAATATTAACATCATTTGACATGTAACAATAGCTTCAGGCTTAGTTGAAAAATCCATAGGATTTCACAAGAATCAACGGCAGGTGCATTCAATCCTTGTAAGCAAAGCTCAATCACAGCAGCTTAAAGTACTCAGGTTTTGGGAAAATTTTGCCCTGTCTGGAGATAAAGAGCAGAGCCAGTCTTGGCTATAGTCCCAAGATCCTCAGTCTACTTCAGAGCTTAAGCTACTTTTAACCAGAGGTGACACACTATTAATAACAGTTTCATCTTAAACCAATTTCAGTTCCCTTCGCTGAATATTTGCACCAGTATTGCATTGGGGACACAGCATATTGGGACAGCCTTTCATAGCCATGGGCATCTCTTTAACAATGTGTATAACAATGCACTACTACGATTTTCCATTCGTTGCTTTATAGAACGTGCATTTTGAAAAATATTGAACATCGTGTCCGCAGACACGATGTTATAAAAATTCAAAAACTCATCATGTATAAAAAGGTGGAGAAGAAGGTTTTAATAAGGCATGGGTTCTTGATTAGCATACAAGTGGACCACAGGGTCTACACATTTTTTTGCATTATTCAATGGTATTTACAGAGCAATCATCATTAAGCACAGCACAGACAGCACTGCAACTCCCCAAGCATACTCTAGACATGGTGGAAAAATATTCAAAATGTAACCTGGTGTCAAGTTTAATGAAAGACAAAGATTGCATTCTGGCATCTTCTTTAAAGAAACAATAAGTTTTGTCATGTGCACCTTCAGAAATTTAGATCGTCATCTTTTTTAACATCAGATTTATGCAGCGTTTTTATTTCATCATACTTACTTCAAGTCCCATATAATTTAGCATATTACAGCATATACTTCTTGAAAGAGCGGAAATGTGTGAACTGGCTAAAAACCAACAAAGCAGTTGTGTACCCCACCCATAACTGTGCTGGTTTGGTGTCTCTGACACACTCACTTCTCGTGTTTACTATAGGTACAATGATGACAGGCAAAGCCTTGATTAACCGATAGGAAACTGTGCTTCATTTGGAGAATATGCATAAATATGATAAGACACTTTTGGACACAAAATGGGACGGAGTGATGCAACGATGTAACAAGACGCTTCTACTTTGGAATCACTTGCTATCAGCATTTTCTTTATTTCTCCAAATGCTTTAAAGTAAAATTTTTGTTCTTATTGCATGTCTCAAAATCTTTTAGCACTACGGTGACGTCCATGCCAAAATAGTTTTTATAAACTGACCTGAGCTCTAATGTACACATGGAGCTGATTTCACACCAGCAGAAGCAGCAACTTCTGTTCCAAGATTCAAAACAATAAAACAGAGCTGTTTTTTGGCCTTTAGCTGCACACAATTATCAGACCAGTAGAGCCCACTTAACACCTACAGTGTCTGTATTTGATGCAGAAATGAAACACTGTCAAAATGTCACTGCTGGTCTAGCATGCCGCTTTAAGACCAAACAAAAACATATGAAGGAAAAAAAAAGAAAATTGCAAGATGTGTAGATCCTGAGCATTTCTAAAGCCTAAGTCAGCTATGCATTGATAAATGACTTGATAAACAAAGGAAAGCAAATAAAACAGAACCACTATCAGAACTGCGATCAGCAGTAAACCCCCTGCAGAATTTTAGCATTCTGGAAACAGGAGTAGGAGTAAGTCACCCTTTGAGAGATGACCAGAAGGAAAAGAAGTTTTCAAAAAAGGTAGAGCATAGTATCTGGCGTACAGCCTGGATAGCTTCTGCTTACTGTTCTGCAATTGAGACTAGACGACTGCAAGTCTGCATTACTAAGTTCACAAGTTCGTAAGAGCTATAGTGCGTAGAGTCATGTGTATCATCTTTTTGGATTCTTTTTTTTTTTTTTTTTTTTACATTTCGCTTACCTGCACAGGATCTATGCAGATGACGTGTCCAAGTAAAGCATATCAAAAATATCAGTAAAAACCTGCACGATGCTTCAGCCAGACACTACAGAAATGTACTGGCTCAAATTCCAGCATCGGGATCAATGCATCACTCTCAATAAAGTAACAGAAGAATAAGCAATATTGTTTACTCTTAAAACGGTATAAATTTTTCATTATGGAACACTACAGATCCCATTCTTTAAGGAACAGGGATTCTGAAGCTTTACACACAGTTTATCAATTTATACGTCAAACAGCTGCTCTTTACTGGTGGAGGGTCCTTTCCTGTGACAGAGCCCATACTGAATCACTTCAACAGAAAAACTGAATCACTTTTTTCTAAGCAGGTGCAACATTTTACATAGCTGCAGCAGTAATTTAGCTTTCATTAAAATGTGATACATAAAACATTCATAAGGCTACATAAATACGCTGTGCCTCACAGAAGGCTTTCCAAAAAACTATTCAAGAGGAGGAGGTGGCGGAGGGGGGATTGGGGGCGTTCATTTTCAGAATTATCAGAGGCCTGAAGAATCTGCACACCTGCATGGAATACTTTTAGACATTAAATGCCCTGTGCAAACAAACTTTTCACTGCGTAGCTTGCATAACCCATGAACGTACGTTGCAGCATTGTGGTAGACGGTGTGGTAGGCTCTTCCTGTCTTCAGCAGGCCTGATTTGCCTCGAAGCACATTCAGTAACTGATGAACTGCCAGAGAGGTGTAGGAGTTTGGAGAGTAGGTTAAATTTGGATGGTGCTGCAAAGTCAGAGGAAATTCAGAGAGAGTTTCATTTCCTGCTTGAACTCTGGGTTAAGCTCTTTGAGCAAAGTGTCGATCTGATAAGCTAAATATTTTGGTTTTTGGCAGTCGATGACGTCACTGCCGCTTTTGTTGTGCTCCTTCAGGAAAGGTTCTCCGGCGAGCTCAAAGTCACACTGCCTGCCATTCTCAAAGCGTACGCTGACATCAAGGCAGCGATCCTCCTTACACAGCCATGAGTCACACTGCACTTTGGAAAAAAAAAAACTACATTCATCTTATTTTCAAGTGTTTTCAACATAGCCAAGACTGAAACAAAGTTTCTGCTCTATTCGGCAGCCATGATTCCCTAAACCTGAAGTGAATTTAGTACAATGGAGTAAAACAAGTCTGACTTTTGGACCTTTGGGGCACTTTTTTTGTAGGTGTGGGAGTACAGAGAGAGAGGATGCTACCAGCAATGTGTATTTTGCTGAAAACTAAACATTTGTTACACTCCCTGCCCAGAATCTACCCCTGATCATAGCCATGGTCAGAATGAAGTGTGCCTGAATTTCAACAGTCCCTTAAAAGCTATGCTAGGGACTACCAAGGGACTATTCCACAATTCCTCAGTACTCCACCATGCATGGATGTAATCTGCATGTTCTATATGTTCAGTGGGGACACACTTGCTAACTTAGGGTTATTTGTTGGCTGATTTGGTTTTGCTGTTGCTGCTCATCTTCAGCTGGGTCATCTCCACATTAACTGCGTCTGCAGGGAGGCTGCTGCGCATGCGCTCGATGGTCTTCTGGTAGTTGGCCTTCTCCTGCTCCAGTGAGCGGATCATGTGCTTCATCTGGCTTTCCCGTGCCAGGAAGCTCTCTACACTGTTCTCTAAACTCTGGATTTTCACCCGTGCTGCCTGCCAAACACAAACACACATGCACATATCTTATAACCACATATTATAATATCCAGGTTACTGTATACGTCTATGTGCGTTATTACAGTATCCATCAAAAGGACAATGTGAGAGATTTTCCTGATGGTCATTAACTACTACAGGGAGGACAGCACGAAATATCAAGATAGATGATGTCTGGTTGAAGAATGATTACCGGTACTGAGATTATCTGTCAGATTTTCTCTTGCAGGAGATAAATCAAGCCCCCACTCTGTTAATGGACACTGGTAGTTCTATTACAATCCATTACAAATTCTCGCCAATAGCAGTCTTTTTGTTCTTTACAATTCATCGTCACAGCACAAAATCCACCAAGTTAAGAACTGATAGAACTGATAGCATTGAAATGATACTATGCTGCCACCTATTGGCATTTATCAAACACAACCACAGGCTCTCATTTCAAAATCACTTAGTTTTTTATCCTTACGTTTAGTACATAATCAATGCTATATTCTAAAACAATTTTATATGTATTTTATGAGAATATATATGTATAAAATATATTATAAAATATATTTTATAAGAATACAGACAGCCCCACCTGCAGTTTCTCTAGCAGATCCATATTTTGCTTCTTGAGCTGTGCATTGGTCTTCTCCAGTTTGTCCAGCCTTTCTGATTCCTCTGAAAATGGAGCTGTCTCCATCATCTCATCCTGTAGGACGTGGTACTCCACTTCATAGGCTTGCAGTTGCTTGGAGATGTCCATCTCTAAAACCTGCCATACAACAGTACACTCCAGCCATTACTTTGAGTAATCCAATACCCACAGAACTAATATGTGGAAATTCCAAGGTGTTATCCAAGACAAACTAACCCTCATCCTACTACAGGAGTAAGCTAAAACATGATTAAGATTTATGGTTGGTTCCTGTAATCAGCCCAGTCACGAGTAACATAACATGGGCAGTAAAAAATAGGAAATGCCTGTGAATAACTGTAAAATGTCCTGCTTAGTTCTCTATTTGCTCTGCAAGCAGTCACATGATATTGTATTGCCTTTGTGACTAAACACTCTGTTGACAGGGTGTGGTTTGTTTTACTTACTCTCCAACTAAAATGTACAGTAAAGTGATTTCTCCTTGTACCTTGGTGATTGTCTCTTCCATCTGGTTCTGTGTGAGGGTGGGTATAGTGGTCTTAAGGTAGTCTACAATGCTCTCAAAACTGTCACACTCCAGTATCTCTCCCTCATGGCTGCTCAGCAAACACAGGGCCACCTTAAAAATCGCCTCCAATCCCTGGACAAATAGCAGGTCTGCCAAACACAATGTGCATACATTCATGAAATGTGCAGAAAGAAACAAGTAAGTGACTGAAAGCAGAGCTACACCGTAATCTCCAAAACTCTGAGAACTGCCACTGAGTTAAACAGCCCCATAGACACGACGGCTTAGAATGGACTCTTACCAAAGATGCGAGAGACAAAGCCAAGGGGGAACTGAGAAGCAAAGAGTGTGAGGAACCAAGGCGCAGCATACAGGCTGGGGCTGATCTCATGCTCCTCCAGGTGGGAATACAGACCACGGTGGTAGTCATGCAGCAGCCGGGACAACTGGTACATCTGAATCTATAAAGAGAGAGAGGTTCAAGAGAATTAACTCTGATCAGGCAAAGAGGCTGAGAGCTGCTTGTGACTGTTGAATCTTTCGCTAGTTTGAAAGATTAAATATTAGCACAGATGAATAACCACAGCAGGTAGGAGGTAGTGTTGAATGTATGAGCATTTAAAAGATGAGACGACCACTGAGAAGGTGATTCTGTATACCTATAATGGATTACAGAATAGACAACTATTTCTGAGGAAATATATAAAAAGCATTTACTCACTCAAGGCATCACATAATCACAATATACTGTAGCACCTATGGTAGTCCTCATATCATTTCTGAATTTAAGAGTTCTGTGGTTCAACCAAGGTAAATCAGTAACTTATCTGCTGTACTACTGTTTCCACTGAATCTTCAAAAAAACCTGTCCTGCTGCATTCTTCATGCACACGGTAATGGTGGACTAGGGCCCATATAAGGAGAAAAGGTGAGGCATTAAGGACTAAAGAAAGTTCACAACTCTCACCTGCAGGGAGATCATGTCAGGCCGGTACTGGCGCCGGATCCCTAGATCGTACATTAGAAACTTCAGAGTGTCAAAGGCTTGCTCCTCACTCATGTGCAGCAGCAGCACTCCAGCCACAAAGCTGATGCCCTGGCAGTAGCCCACCTCTGTGTCCAGTAAAGAATAGGCCTTCAGCAGGTTATAGAGAGACAGCTGGCCTGTGCCCAGCTGTGTACTGAAATACTGGTGTGTGGGGAATGTGCGACCTGAACGACAGAAAAGAATAACCATGTTAATGCAAAGCAAAGACTAACTGGTCAAGCCATGATGAAGCCATTTATTTTGGCTTCATTATCAACATTAAACAGAGGAACACAGATTCACATTCCATCTTAAGGTGAGTGTGTACATTATAATCTTGTAATTGACATTAATCATGTCGTTTTAGATAAATTGTTTGGCAAAAACTGAAGATCATACCATTCTCACCTTTACCCCACATACAATATCGAAGTACACTGAAGTAACAAGACTAGTGATGCTATAAATTGAGAAATTACAAGTTTAGCTGTATAACTTTACTTTATACATTTCTGCAGAGTAATTTGTACAAATTCAGCTTCATAAAATGGTATGCAAATTGAAAATAATAATTCATATTATTTACAATGCCATCAACTGTTTTTGTGGCATAATTATGGCCATTTTTATAGACAGGTGTGTAATGCAGTAGCAGAAAGCATATAAACAAGTCTGTCTGAGGCACTCCACCAGGGCTAAAAGTTTGTAAGGATTTAGGAATACATGCATTAATACTACACAACATTGACTTATTTGTTTATTTCAGGTTTATTTAACAGGAGCAATGCACATTAATAAACATAAGAATATATGCGCATGAATGAGCCCAAAGGCTATTTAACATCTGTTGTCCCTTGACTAACCCTAACTCAAGATTATTTATTTTTGGAGCATCAGTAGTAAGGACTTACGAGCTGAACGTCATTCGTGACCATGAATGACACAGCCATAAGACACTTGAGACTTTACTTGGACTCTAGCCAAACACTTTAGACTTGACTTGGGAAAAAATGACCTTGTATACATGAACTCAAATAAACTTAATTTTTGCATTTCATCTGCATACTTATTTTTCTTAAATATGTCAACGTTAAGGAATCAGAAAAGCAGCTACAATTTAGTCCAATTTTAATTTATTTCTACTATCTCTAGTATTTCCACAATACAATAAGAACATTTTGGACTTTTTAGCTTAATATTTTTGTTATCAGTCATTTTAGCAGATGAACTGCAGTAGTGGGATCAGTTAAGACTAAGTTCTAATGCACTGGTCATAGCTCATGAGGCATATACAGTACCCAGGTCCACCAGGATGGCATGCTGCTGTGTAGTGAGTTGCTTGAGCAGATCCTGGTAAGGCGTATCAGGAGGCTGCTGCCGTTGAGGTAGACGATGGCGCAGGCGATACTGCTGAGAAAGGAGCAGCCACACCTCACCTCGCCGACTTTTTGGGACACCTTAACACAAACACACAGGCGCATACGTACACAGAAAGCTACACAGTACGAACAGATTTACTTCTGTTCCAAAGGAACAGCAACAAAATTTGTTGGTGATGGATACCAATATTACAAATGCTAAAACGAGAATTTCTGTATGATAATGTGAGTAAGGAGAATGTTGCAGTTACCCTGGCAGAGAGCAGTGTGGAACTCGTCCTTGTCCCACTGCACTTTGGTCCTGCAAGGCACGTTCAGCTTTTTCTCCCAGAGAGCCTGCACTTCTGTCGGACACTCACCCACCTCCTGGTAGTCCAGCTTCATCTTCCGGATGTGTAGCTCATCTCGGCTGGCTGAATATGAAGCAGAGTACATACACAAACTGCCGATCTCTCAGCCTAATTTCACAGTAATGCTGAATAAGACTAGAGTTGTACAGAAAAGCCACTCAAATCGATCAATAAAGGAAAACGAGCTAAAAATAGCTACAGGGCCAGCAGTAGGCCTGTTATGTATTGTCTCTGTAAGGACAGAACAGCTAGAGATGCCAGTTAATGAACCCCTTGTGCTCTTGCTCTGGTATACACATTTCTACTTCCAACATTAGCAAGAGAAAATAGCACTTAAGCAGCTCTACCAGCATCTACATTATGCAATGCAATTAGAATGCCATAAGCTTCTATTTAAAAAATATTTAGAATGTCCAAAAAGACACTCTAGCTAATACAGATGAGACAAGCAAATGACTAAAATGCACTCTTTTATTTGGTTAACTCACATTCCACTCTTGCAGTAAGTTAATCTGCTTAAAGTGCACTGCAGTCTTTCTTGTCTCTGTTTGTGAGTGAATATGTCGGCATGCCACTTGGTAAAGCCACTGCAGACTGTTCATACCAAGCCAAGCTTGTCCTCCCTTTCTTACCTTCTGCACAAAACAAGCATTTTCAGTTTCTGCCGTTCTCGACATGGTGACTCGGACACATAAATGCATGATGTGAAGCATAGAGGAGAAGGGAATGGAAGAGAGTGAAGCCGTCACTTGAGCAGAAATATTACTTTGACCTTTTGTAGCCAATAGAGAGCAATATTTTACAAAACAGAGACATTATTTTTGAAAAATCTGAACCTTAATGTTAAGATAACCTTCAAAACACAGTCCATAACTGAGAGCACAGTATTTTAATAACAACATATTAAATCCACTTCTATACACACTGTATGATGCATGTGAACGGATGGTATGCAAACTTTACCCAAGCTTTCCACGTTAAAAATATCTTTGTGGTAGAATCTCAAACAGATGCTGCAGAACTCATGCCAACAGGAGAAAACTAAATGACCTACTGAAAGGAACTAGGCACCTGTTATGCTGCACCCCGTGAAGAAAAACAGACACTATAGCGATAACAGCAGAGCATATGGCTAGCCTCATGTAAATATGCAGATGGTAAAATTGTGTTCTTTGTTACTGTGTGTGTGTGTCTGTGTGAGAGAGACAGTAAACAGTGGTAAACATGCAAGCACAGAGTACAGGATTTTACTGCACTGGCCCATGACTACTATATATAGTAAAGTGCAGATGTGCAGCTACACATGTGCAGATGTGGCTGTGTGACACTAACCTTCCAAGCGCTGGTTCTCCTTTTCCATGCGGATCAGGAGAATCTGTTGATGGATGGCCTTCTTCCACAGAGCTCTATAATCAGAGGTGGTGTGGCGTACATTTTCTCCTCTCAGGCTCTGATTGGAGGAGAGAAGACTGGATAAGGGGTCCTGCTCCTGTTGTAAGGCACGCGGAGAAAGCGGCAGCAGCTCACTGCCGTCCATATCTACAAAAATACAACCATTACACAGACACACTCAGTGTATGCAAAACTGTCTTTTTGACCTTCAGAAAAACCTTCAGAAATGCCTGAAATTACTTTTTAACGTAGTGCCACACTGTTGGAATGTTGCAATAGAAAAGCAGATCTTTCTATGTCTTCCTAGTCAGTGTAAGTTTGAATTCATGTGACATACTGTAGTTATATATTTTAACTTTAAAATTCTGCAACATTTCCAAGTAAAAAGTTTTTTGTAGTTTTTTCAAGTACTGAGTACCGCGATGAAATGATTGTCCATGAAAACGAGAGGAAGACGAGACCAATGGAGTAGACTGAAATTAAGCTGAAAACAATGGAAGTATTACTTTAGAACTGGACTAATAATTCAGTGTGGGTAACATTCCTGTCCTTGACATATTGACTGCTTTGATACACCTTTAAATCAAGCAGTTAAACAAATGCAAAAATTCAAGCAGGGCATAACAAAGCACAATTAGCTGGTTGTGTTGGCTGTTAACGATGTATTTGGGAGACTTGTTGTGTCTGTACACACATTCGTTTGTGTGTGTTTACACACCAGCCTTGTGCATAGAGGCTGAGGCTTTGTTCACGGGTGAAGCCACCCTCAGGAAAATCTTCTGACGCCAAGACACTCTGCGTGTGGTCACTGCAGTCACCGAGTCTGTGCTGCAGCCGGACAGCCTCCTGTTTCTGTCTTCTCCATTACTGACACACACACAGACACACACAGACACACACAGTCAGTGCGAACACATGAACTAATCCCATTAAAATGTTTATCATATTTAGAATATTGGACACTGAAAGAATATGATGAAGAAAAAGCATTATACACTTCGCTATACATTCCAAATATTTATTTTGCAATAAATCCACAAATACGATCCATTTCCATCGTCGATCCTATTTGAATCTTTAAGTTGGAATGCTCATTAAAATATAATATTATATATTATAAAATATAATATACAATATTAAAAGTGCTTTTTCCTCACTTTCTTTTACAGCAGACAGGAATAAGATTTTGGATTTAATTTAGTTGGAAAAATTTAATGTCAAGAGTAAACATGAACCCAAAAGTCATGCATTATGTGTTGAAAAGAAAGAGTCTCTCTCCAAAATGTATTAGCAAAATATTTAGTATTAGCAAATTAACACGTAGCTCATAAAGTCATAGTTGAAAAATGTACAGCACACAAAAGCAAAGGCTTATGAAATCAGATATTAGATATTTGTTAGATATTAATGCAATTATCAGAAAAGGAGCAACAATTTCTTAAATGGCTTCATGTGTGACTGACTAAAAAGGTAGTCTACAATGGGGAAGATTAATATGCAGCACATAAGGACATTCAAAATAGTTAACACAACATCTAACACGTTAACTATAAAGGCAAATGACATCCTTATGTTTAGGTACTACAAGTGAGAGTATCTGTTACAGACAAAACACATCTATCCTTCAACATCATTAAACACTCACTGGACAATTTAACAGGAACACCTGTACCCAAGTACATTCATGTAATCAGAATTCAGAATGGAAAAAAAACATGATCCCAGTGACTCTGATTATGGCATGGTTGTTAGTGCCACATGAGCTGGTTTGAGTTTTGATTTCAGAAACTTCTGATTGCCTGGAATTTCCAGGCACAACAGTCTTTAATGTTTATACTGAGTGGTGCACAAATATAACAAAATAACGTCCAGTGAGAAGCAGTTTTGAGGGATAAACTGCCTCGTTGATGAGAGGTCAGAGGAGAATGGCTAGACTGATCTGAGCTGACAGGAAATCTATGGTAACTCAAATAACCAGCATTTACCACCGTGGTGAGCAGAAAAGCATCTCAAAATGCACAAAATGCCAAACCCTGAGGCAGAAGGCCACATGAGGTTTGATTCCTGTCAATTATGCATCTGAAATAAACAAAACCGCCTGTCTGACACCAAAGACCATGTCTCTGAGGTCACCTTTTTCCTTCATTCTGATGTTTGAGGTGAACACCAACAGAAGCTCTTGACCTATATCCCAGTTGCACTGCTGCCATGACTGGATAACTGCACGGGTGGGCAGGGGGACAGGTGTTCCTTTTAAAGTGGCCGATGAGTGTATATATGTTTAGTCAAATAGCAAACAGTGCACTGAACATAATGGAATGCCAAAGCCTAATCTAACCAGAGCCAGAAATGTTAAATTACAAAGAGCAGTAACCTAGTTTTCTTTGTACTCATACAACCTCATAAATTTCACAATAATCTTCCTACTGGTACAAAGCAAACAGTGCTTTAGGTAAAATAAACTGTCATCAGATATGTAGTAATATAAAAAAAGGAAGTTCTAACAGTTCTTTCTGGAGTTTCTCTCTCTGTCTTCCACTTACTTAAACTGTCAAACAGAACAGAAGAAGCACCATGAAATGATTCATTTCAAGAAGTCTTTTGTTCAGTGAATCAAGAATCCTTAGTCAACTATGGCACAGGCAAGTTTGGAAGTTTTTCACAGAAGTGTTCACCCGTTACATAAATATATCCTGCAGTAAGCATCTTATAATTAATGTCTTATTACTGTTCTCTGTGGTCTAATGAATTCATTACTGTTACCTATACCACAGCACCACTGAACTCTCTGACTATGCAGAAGGGAGTGATTACTTTTCTATTAATAACACCATGGATTTGACACTAGTCCTGGCTGTAAGGAAAATCACATGTTTATATCAACGCACCCATTCTTATACATAATGAAGTCTATAGTATAACATATACAAGGGCTTGTATGTTGAATCCCGCACATGAAATGATTTTTAAACCATGTAGAATTGTTGACAAGATGATGTTTTCACAGAGAAGCCATTTGCTCAGTGTTTGTGGAGGGATTAAGTCAGTTTCTTTATGCATTTAGAATTTAGAATGCCTTGACGATTTCTGGAGGACTTTCTGTTTTCTAAGTAACACGACAAGATGCAATTCTTCTGTCTGATTAACTTTAAGACAGAAAAAAAGACAGTAGCTCTAGCTGTAACGCAATTGAGGGTTTTGCATCTCATCTTATATTTACATACCTCCTCCATATAATCTTTATACATAAAGGTTCCTAACAAACATTAAACACTGACATACTGTGAGCATTCTAATACATGGTAGTACATATAGGAATAGCTCATTCACACAACTTTAATGCTGCTTATCCACATAATCTAAGACTAATAATAAATGGATTAAGGGAAATGTTAGTAATTAGTGCCATTTAGCGAAGAAAAACATGCATGTTACTATGGTGGTGCTTTCCGTTATTTATTTAGCATTTATGAAAGGGGTCTCATGTGTCAGCATTTTTTAACAACCAGCTTTCTTTAGGACAGAGGATTCTGTGCTTTCCAGTTTCACAGTAAAATGATAGTTTGTGGGGTTTTTAAGTTTAAGTTGTTCAACTACATGATGACAAACCACTGACTGAGACAAACGCAGTGAAGCCTAGATTAGTAGAAAGCTGCAGCAATTTGTTTTTCTTCTAGCAATATGATACTGGATTTAGGTGTTAGTGCTAGAATTATACTTCATGTTTAGTGCACTATACAGCAGACTGAGAAGCGTCGTGCGGTTTAACAGAGGAAGGCTTCTCGCTATCAGGTTTCCTGGTTCCTGTAGATGTCGACAAATAGTCCAGTAGTGAGGAGCAAGAAAAAGAGAGAGAGAGAATAGCAATTCCTCTCAAAGAAAACGGCGGAAGATTGACAAGGGGTTAATGGTCAGACAGACACTGCTGCCAGCCCAGTGTTACTGCATGGCGTCACTGCCCTGCTCCTGTCCCCAGGGCAGTGGGGGGTTTACAGCCAGCACCCCCTCTCACCTCTTGGGGCTGTCCGGCAGGGAGGCCAGTGAGCTGAAGGAGCCCAGGTAAAAACTTTTCAGGAAAGTGGGAGGGGAGAAGGAGGAGGGAAGGTTGAAGGAGGACTCGCCCTCAGAGACACTGCGTTTTCTTGGCACACGCACTGGGCTGAAGAGAGATTACAGGCAGATAAAGAACACTGCTGTGGCAGAACAGCTGGGGACAAAAGATGGCTCATTGGTATACGCATCGAATGCTCACATTCCTCAAATGAGCAATAAACTCATTGTTGCTCAGATGAATATTATATAAAAGAAGAGAAGTTGTTTAAAAAGCAATATTTTTAGCATACCTTCATATACAAATTGGTAAAACAGATTTTCAATGATTTCAAGAATTTCATTTTTTTTATTGATTTTAGTTAAAAAGTCAACAGGGCATTCAAAGAGTTATAGAGAGTAATTTGCAGCAGTAATCTGATCAATTATCCGAATTAGTACTAAACTTAGCGTTACACAGCAACATGCCTCATATTTCACTAACAGTGTTAGCATGCATGCCATAGGCTTTAACAGTTTATATGTCATCCTGACCTCTGTATCTATACAAGAACATTCATTCTCTAACACAAGGAAATGAACTTTAAGACTCAGCATTTGTGTAGTAACCACATCTGCATCCTTCCTAAGACCTTGTTCAATCTTCACCAATGTAGACATTGACAGATCTAAATCAACACACCATACGCTAAGTCTTACAAAAAAAATCTTTAAATGATTTATTTTACACTGATGAACTGTACACTGATCTTGTGGTCTATGTTTAAAATGTGTCAAAATGTCAAGAGTATGCCACAACCCCTCTTGCCTTTGAGGATTTGCTACTTAAACACTTATCTGTGTTTCTAATGGCACTACAAGTGCTGATTAGGCTTGAGATAAACAGAGCCAAGAGTCGATCATGTGAGACAGGAAGTGATGTGCTACCTGCTTTGCAGCAGCTCTGGAGCGAGAGACTGTTGTCTGTGCAGAGGAACCTTGGCCTGTGTCGGTAAATCTGTGAAAGAGATCCTCTTCTTGATGGGAGGGTGGCTGAAAGTGTGTGCTCGGCGGCGGAACAGAGGGGCGTCAGGATCCTCATCCAAGGTAGCAGGGGGAGTCCCTGGAGGAGAATCACTGGGAGACTCGTCTTGCTGCGTGGCCAGAGATTAAATAGACTGCTTAGTGACCCATTTATAAAAATGCACATACTGTAGTTTGTGCTCAAGAGCTACTAACACTACTAGATACCATCTCTGCACAAATTCCATCCCATATTAAAAAAATCCAATAACAAGCACAGACACTCTAATGAATTCTCCACAGCACCACCACCGTCACTGCCAACCCACAAACACACTGAAACCAAATACCAGGTGTGCCACCATGACCAGTATCGACTCACCGAGAGACGTCTCACGGCACTCCTAGTGTGTATCCCAGAACTTTATCCCACTCTGAAGTGGCAGCACTGGACACAGCATGACTACACACATGCTATTGGATCTATTGTATGCTAATAACCCATGTCCTGTGACTACAAACGTAGCACGTGCATGAACTGGCCATGTTTGCTACCCTGGTTATAGGAAAGGCTCATTCTGGCTCACTTCCTTGCTCTGTTTCCTGTCCTTACATTCTGGGGCCTAACCTGGTGCTCTCCCTTTACACAGCCAGGAAGCCTGTAACGGCTGCACAACACTCTTCACCAGTCTATTTCTGTAAGGCAACCCTGCCCCCTCCCATAACTCCTCAAGCCAGCCTGACACTGCCAAGGCTAAATTTGGGAAAAACAAAGATTATCTACATGACAAAAGCAAATGCAGCCTTCTTACCAAGATACCACAGATAGATACCACAGATATGTGCTTAAGTAGTAACAGACAAATACAGACAGGAAGGCTTCAGGGGGCATTTAATATTTAATATTGATGAACATTTTAATATTTTCTTCTAATCAATAAATTGTAGCTTCATTAAGCTCTCTGATGGCCTTGGCTCTCATAAATTTTGTGTCGACCTTGCCTTAGTGAGCAAAATCTTTCAAAACAATCATGACCTGAAACAGGCATGTATTCGAATAATTCGCCCCAACTCTCACTTTCAGGCGTGGTGAGCAGGATACACTGTGTGGCAGGACAGTTAAGCAGCAGGCCTGATGTCTGTGAGATGGGATAGCAAATCTTATTTTTCAGCATGACACAGGGGCCTCACAGTGATAACGCTGGTTGACACATGTTATGGTTCTTTAGGAATAAAAAACTTTGTAGCTCAGCAAACCACAGCAAGCAAGATGCATGACCAGGGATCATCATCATCACACACACACACGCACACACACACTTCACATTCCACATTCGAGTGAAACAGAGTCATTATGAAACATCCGGCTCTGGATAGGGAATGCAAAAATGTGGATGCCAGCAAACAAGCAATACATCACAGAAAGAATTCACACCACAGGGCACCCACACAGTGTGTGATATGGCCCGTAGGAGTGTGTGTACTCATAGCGCATTCTATTGGAACTACGAACTCCTGGAATTCACAGACTATACACGGGGGAGAAGAGTTCAGAGAGGATACTTACTCGGTCAAAGCTGCCCATGCTTCCTAGACGCATGCGCATCCGGTTTGCACCCTGGACGAGAGAAGGAGAGAGACTAAACTGAGCTTCTGTTTGTATAAACACTGCTCCAAGGATAAATAATAATGGAAAATCAGCGTATACCCTGAAGCGAGTCACAATGATAAAAGACACACATATGGGAGAGAAATAAAGCACAATTCAAAGTGTTATGATCAGCACTATTGAGTTTGCTATTCTTGTGAGGACCTTCCACTGACAAAAGTATTAATGCTGCTACTTTATGCAATGCCTAACCCTAACCTTAATCTGAGCACACCAAAATGGTCTTAAATAATTTTATAACAGTGTGGAGTGATTAATCCTCCTAACCCCCCAACCAAACCCCTCCTCTTTGTTGATGAGTGGAGTAGATACATTTCTAACAGGACTTGTTTATTAACCCATATGGCACCGTTTAGGGACTTCAGGGTGTGCTCTGAAACTTGAAACTTGGTAAGGCCTGAACACAACAAGGGATTCACGTTAATAATGTATTATATATTATTATATATTATATATATAATATATAAATATATTATTATATATTTAAAAGGTGTCCCTCCTCTAACCCTAACCTACATCTAAAACAATTACCCAATACAATCCATCAATAAACAATTTTTTCTTTTTCTTCTTTAAAATACAACAAAACCCATATCTAAAATAACCCCTCAAATAGGAGAATTTCAAGATTCTTCCTTATCCAACCTTTTTGGTTGGATTCCAATAGTGAGCTAGGGCAAATAAATAATATAATTCCTCTTTTTAATGAAATACAATCAGGTTTTAACCCTAACCTATCCTTAACTTCAGTAATGAGGCAAAAAAGGCAAACTTTTGTCCATTTTATTTTTTGATTTTTTGTTAAAAGAAACCTTCCTCATGGGGACCAGCCAAATGTTTCCACAAGGTCAGACATTTCTATCCATGTGGGGGTTTTTGGTCCCCACCCAGATATTAAAAACATGTCCACACACACACCCACAACCGCACACGCCCACATGCATGCACACACCCGTGAAAAGATGTTCTCCAGGGAGCTGGTGAGAGAGCTGCGTGCCTTATTCTTCAGCACGTCCAGCTTGTTGCGTCCAGCTGCACTTGAGCTCTCTGAACCTACTGTGTTCTACAACACACAAAGAGATGGATGACTGGGTATGCTAACATATGCAACAAATATTTAAACAATAATGTTCACTTTAGCTCAAAACCAAATGCAGTTTTAATGATTACCGTACACTTACAGCCTGTGTCCACGAATACAAATGGGCTTTTGAACATAGAATGGCAAAAAGTGTAGCTGAGTCCTGAATAAGTGTTACTCTGTGAGCAGAAGCCACCTTGGAGACTACTAGAGTTATTTTGAAATGCACTTTGCCTCCTGTAGATGGACTGGAGCATGACATCAGCGCTATATTTAGAAAAGCTCTGAGTATTCTTGCTCTAATGCATACCGAGAAAGAGGTATGCATTTGCTTCTCTTAAGGGCAGTCCATATTATCAGAATTGAAACTGCAGAGGATGCTGTATTCTAATCCATACCGTTTTACAATCGCTCTTAACCAATTCGAGGCAGGATGCAACTTGAGATTTCCCTCAGCATGAAAGGCATGTATGCTCTGGATTGTGTATTATACCTGAGGAGCCTCTCCAATGTGCACGTGTGTCTTCTGTTTGGTCTCACACAGTTGCCTGAGTTGAATAACAACCAGCTCGTTCTCCTCCTGATCACAACTGGGCTTCATCTTCTGCACAGCAGACAACAATCAAAGATGATCAGAACATACATTTGATTTCACTGATGTTGACACACTGAATTTCCCTTCCTGTGATTACCTGTACACGTTCAAAAATGTCTGCTTGCTCATTATCGTTCAGCTGGGAGACGTATTTTTGAATGGCCAGCTTTGCTCTGGGAGGGTATAGTCCTGTGGTTACAAACAGCAACAAACAGGTTTTATTTCAGTAAAAAAATGGGTGTATATGTGCATGTGTACACTACTTTGCAAAAGTCTTACGCATGGTATTGTTTTTATGGTACAAGTTTTGTTATTGACGTTATTTTTAGTTCTGCAATAGTGAGTCAGTACAAAAATATTTCCAATCATTATTGTATAAAAAAATATTTGTATGTCAGTGTGGTAGCGGGTGTGAGATCAGGTGCGGATCTGGCAATGGGAGACGGAGCTGAAGCGGCAGAAAAGGTGAGCACCCACACCGGCTCCTTATTTCCCGAATTTTATGTGTGTGTGTGTGTGTGTGTGTGTGTGTGTGTGTGTAGTGAGCAAGGGATTAAAGAGGAAGAGAGAGAGCTGTGATGAGAAAGAGCTGCGACAAGACAGCTCACTTTTCTGAGAAAAAAAATAATGAAGGCTTCCTGGATTTTCATGCAAAAAACTTCAAGACGCTCAGTAAAACGCACAAGAAGCCTTAGGCACATGCAAAGATGCCTTAGAAAATAATGAAGATTAATAAAATAAAACACTATAAAGCACAGTAATAAACTAAAGTAATGAACTAAAAAGATCAATATTCTGTGTTCTTAAATGCATTAAACCTATTCCCAGGTACAATGTGTGCAGTTTTATAAGGAAATGAGATTTTAAGTTTTACTGAGCGTCTTGGAGAATCTTCCACGGCTCTTCTGGAGACTTTGATTGTCACACTTGCTTCTTTTTTTTTGCATGCAAAACCCAGCAGCGTTCATTATGTTTTTTGCCTGAAAAGTGGTCTGTTATCTAATGTGTTGCTTTCGTTACTGACATACAAACATTTTTGTGTAACATTTATTTTTTGTTGGAAAAGTAACATTTGTACTGACTCAATAATGCAGAATGCAAAAACACATCAATAACAAAAGTTGTACCCAAAAACAATTGGGTGCCTAAGACTTTTGCACAGTACCGTATATGACAGAAGTATTGGCTGCACCTTCGATCCGCTCGCAAAGCTTGTGCAGTTCATGCATTGGACAGGCCTCACATAGCTTGATCTGGGTTTTGGAGCTCTGCAGAGCTGCAGCTGTACTGAAGGCCTGCTTCAGAGTCAGCATCACCTCATCCACCTGAGAAGAAGACAGCAGTCCCATTACAACACCACCACAATACAATGCTTGCAATTCAGTGTCTTGCAGCACACATGGACTTTGCTCTGGTGTTTCCAGTCAGCTGTTGAAGCATATTTTATGCAAATGGAGCATGACGGAAATATATTTGGAATAAATGAAATTGCAGATATGTGTTTGAGGCAGCAGGGGCATGGTCGAGCGCCAGTCTGTGAATACACGGCAGAGAGTCGGGAGAGGCACAGTGTTCTATACTCCTATCTAACTAAATCCCAAACTGCATACTACCATGCTAATATCATGCTATAATAGGACACCACCACTGGTAAAAAGTACATGAACCTGAACGTGAAGTATTGACCTCCTATGCTTGCACACAGACGAATTTAACCCATCCGTGCAGAGAAACACACATTTACACACACTGGTGAAGTGAGCACACACTAGCCCAGGGCCCAGCAGTTGGGAGTTTGTACCTTGCTCAATGGCATTTCAGTCACTCAATGACTTGTTGGTTGCAGGGATCGAACCGGTGACCAGTCACAAGGCTGGTTCCTGAATCACAAGCCCACGGCTGCCCCAGAGCTTACAGTACGTGGTATTCCCAGGCGGTCTCCCATGCAAGTGCTAACCAGGCCTGATCCGGCTTGTCTTCCGAGATCAGACAAGATCGGGGATGCTTAGGGTGGTATGGCAGTAAGTAATTAGTAAATGTTGTTCAACAGGATCTAATTAATTCTTAAAGTACTTGATATGGACACCTGACCATTAGAGTCATATGTGCTCTTTGAACATCCCATTCCAAAGCTGGTCCCATTCCTTTGCTACTGTAAAAGGCTCCACCCCACTACATTTTGTAATATGGCTGTGGGGAAACATCTGCCCCTTCAGCTACATGAGCACTATTGAGGTCAGTTTCTGATGTCAGCTGAGAAGGTCTGTGCACAGTGTTCCAATTCATCCTAAAGGTGTTCACTGGGGTTGAGGTCTGGGCTCAGGCCACTCAAGTTCCTTCACGTCAACCTTTCTAAACCATTCTTTTAAAGACTTCACTTTTGCACAGGTACACTGTCATGCTGTAAAAAGTTTGGGTTAATTCCAGTGATGGGCAATCTTAAAGCCACAACCATGGCATACAAAGACATTCCAGACAATTGTGTTCTCAACTTTGTGGCAACAGTTTGGGCCCACATACGGATGGTCAGGTGTCTACATACTTTTGGACATATAGTATAACTAAAAGTTGTTGAGCACAAGAAATATACCAATCAGCACAACAGATGGTTCCTTTATTCATTCCTCGGTGAGGTAGGAATCTACCCTGGATGGTATGTCAGTCCATCACAGGGGATCTTGCTCTCACACACAGACATTTTAGCATAATTGACAATTTAGCATTGTCCATGCACATGTTTGGCATGTGGGAAAAGAGAACCAGAGAACCCTGAAGAAACCCAAACAAACAGACTAGAACATGCACGGAAATGCAACACAGACTGTTACACAAGCCCAGGGACCCTGGAGCTGTAAATTTACATACATTTACATTGGTACTCACTATAACTGTGCCATAACAGAGTTCTATAATATTACATGGCAGTTTGATAATGGAAGGAAAAATCTGACACAGGAAAATCTGATGTCTGTAGTTTTAATAAAAGGAAAACACATCTCCCGCTCTCTCAAATAACTGAGTAGGTCAAATCAGCAATGCTCTGAGGACAATGGTGACGATTTCTTCCTGCTAGCATAAAAGCTGGATTATACGCATGATGACATACTACTTTCTCACACTTTTGAGATATGTTTTCAGCATTTTGAGATAGCTGTAGTTCGTGGAACAGACAAGGCTGCATTTTCTTTTGCATCTTTCATGATGATTCCTATAAACTCTGCAAAACATCTGCATGGCAAAATAAACTTAATGATCTGAATTCCATTCATTTCAATTCTGTGGGTCAAATATGTTGACACCATTAGTATGGCACAATTATTGTTTTCTCTCTGGTAATAAATAATGGATCATTGGTGTATGTGTGTGTGTGTAGGTGTGTGGCACAGGCAGAATAAAAGATTGAGCTGCTCACCAGAGACTCACTGGCACACTGGAACACGTAGCATGTGTACTGGCTTGGCCCCGACTCCACGACATCACGACAGATGAACCCAAAGTGGTCTGTTTGCTTCACTCCCTACGTGAGGCATGTGTTATATAAATAAATTACACCAAGCATTACTATGCATGCACACAGAAAAGAAGGCCTTGCAATAAATCAGTAACTGCACAGTACGTGTTCTGTGTGAAAGCTGTGCAATAGGTATCTACACAAGGCAGGCAGTGACACTTTAGGCAGAGTAAACTATACTTTTCAGATGTAAGCCACTATAAATAACTGCCTGAACACTGCCAATTCTGTAGTGCAAAAAAACATACACTTGACACTGAACCTGATCTGAGGATAAGACCAGCGTGAGCGTAAACAAAACCTTGAGGCAAATCCCAGACTACAAACCTGGGAGCAAAATGAGATATCTTTGAAATTCTTCTCCAGGACTACTGTCTTGGTGTCAGGGCTGATGAGATTCACCTCAAACCGTCCAACCTGAAGGAATAAAAAAGACTGCAGATGTTACAAGTGACCTTTCCATGAAATGTGCTTCTGGCAGACATGAAAATATGAAGACAGCAGCTTCAGATCTTATCTGATGATAATGCTGGCTTTTATGATGGTGAAAACAAACACACACTCATATACACACACACACACACATACACATACACACATACATACACACACTCACACTCCCCAGCAAGGTCATGTAGCATATGCAAATGATTTCTCCGAGCTAAGCTGATTTCAGATGAACAGCTCTCAGTGAGAATTTTTAGCCTTGGGTGGCCATTTAAAGACTAGTTCAGTGACTGCTTAGCAGGCATGCACTATGATTACTTTGAGATTATATTTAGCCCATAATTTCACTAATGCCACGATCACCATGCACATACAGAAGCTTTATTTGTCTATAGAGGGCTCTAAAATGAGGCGTAGAGTTTGCAACTGGCAGCTTAATCCCTTTAAAATTATTTCTTAGAAGCTTGACTTATTCCAGATCTCATCACTGAGGACAGAAAGTACAAACCGGATTCCAAAAAAGTTGGGACACTAAACAAATTGTGAATAAAAACTGAATGCAATGATGTGGAGATGGCAAATGTCAATATTTTATGCAATGCATTCAGTTTTTATTCACAATTTGTTTAGTGTCCCAACTTTTTTGGAATTCCGTTTGTAACAAGTTCAGTCTATCTGCATGTTTTACTTAAGCTAGGCATTATGTACTCCAAGACCAGAGCATTTAACCCTCTATACCAGAAGACCAGATGATTTAACCCTCCATAGTGGCCACGGACGGCCTGTTAGAAATGTACTGTAATGGATGCGGATGCATCTGCTGCAGTATAGTCTTCATTAATAATATAATAAAGTGCTTATGAGTACAAGAACACCATAGCTTTATTCAGAGACTGAAAAACAGATGTGTTGCCACTAATATTTTTGAAGTATTTGTCAGTTATCTTGCTGCTGGCTGGGTGGCTGAGGAGTGACAATGTCTCTGGGAGTTTACAGCTAGCTATGGGAAGTGGGTGAGTCTGTTCTCACTGAATAAAATAGTATGTAAGTGCACCAATGATGACAATCCACCATAATTGGAAGACGGTTATGATTATGAAATGCCAAAATATATATGCTTAAGTATAATACCATCCTCCCGTTTGTTAGGGCGCGCTAACTCGCTAGTGATTCCTCGTATTCTGATATATTCAGCATAAACTGTTTGTTTCCTAGCGTTGAAAATCAGTTTGTTTCTTGTCTTGCTGCTGATTATCCTGTCATGTGAATAAGAGGTGTAATTTAATAATAACTTACTTAGAAAATAAGTAAAAACTACTTATCACATTAAGAAGATACAACATACGTCTGCATTATTGTTCAAAACTAAAGTCCAAGCTGGACCTGTTTATGGGTTTTAGGACGTAAAGCTATGCATGTTAATATTTGTAGAAGTTATTAATACAGATTTTATATCATATTATAATACAATTTTTGCCCTTTCAAACAAAACAAACTTAAAATTGTGAATTTTCTTTTGTTTTCTAACTATAGCTGTTTGATCAGAAACAAAAGAATGTCGTTACTGTTATCAGTGACCTGCTGCAATATCTGAGGTATAAACAGTTAAAAAGGTTTCCACAGACTTGACAGGTAGATAAATATATAGACAAATTAAGAAATCAGTACGCCCTGAGTATGTGCGCCATGTGTGTGAGTGTTTGTGAGTGTGTGTGTGTTTGCACATGTTCTGTAGGTGAATGTGTGCAGTCATACCTGAAACAGCATGGTGCGGTTCTTGTCTGCATCAGACGGCTGAACGTTGTTAGGTGCACTAGCATGTCTCCTACGTGCTGGCACTCCCGTTTCTCTAGGAACCTTCTGTAAGCCGCCTGCCAAGCTGTTGCAGCGAGTGCGGAACTCCTGCTGCTCAAAGCCCGAGTCCTCCTGGATGCACTCAGGGAAGACGTTTCGCGTACTGCCTGCTTTCTCGTTTATCTCGCCGAGTGCAGTCTCAGAGAGAGATGCGCTGAGTGGGTCATCTCCCACGGTGAACACCAGCGGGGTCTCATTAGAGCGCTGGCCATTTAGGAGGCGCAGACGCCTGCGCTCTGACTCGTGCTGCCGAAACAGGTCGATGCAGTCGTCGATAAAGGTGGAGGGTGCCTTTTTGTGGTTCACCGTCACCTTGCCACAGTAAAGCACCTCGGCTTTTTGCGAATTGTAAAAGGACTCCTCAGCCTCCTGCTTGGGTTTGTTTTCCTCTTTCAGTGCACTTTTGGAGGCCTGCCGGATACTGCCGATGACCTCAGACACCTGCGGAACAGAGAGCCTTTAATTTTCATCGCTGACAAAGGTCATACTGTGACAAATTTAAATTTGTTCAGGTTTCTCCAGAATGACACAGCTAACACAAGAGAAACACTGAACCAATAACACAGAGATACAGGGGACAAACTAAACTAAATGCCAGGAAAAAAATGATTGTTTAGCACTGCTTTCAAGTTTGTGCTGTTTAAAATATGTTGACGATCCTTTACTGCAGCCTATTCTGCCTATCAAAGTTTCATTACAGGGAAGACTAAAGTAGGATAATCTTAACATTACAGCACAGCACTCATGTGCATTAAAACTAACATGACAAAAGAAAATATTAGTTTGTGCTAGACTGCACTGATTGTCATTTCAATCAATAATAATCTGACATCAAAAAAAGACTAAAATGTCAACGGTTTTCACTGACAAAAACTATACTATAATACTTACAGTTGTCTTTGACTAAGATATGAATGAAATGAAATTAAAACTTGATTTAAAAAGAGGATGAGGTTGACTAAATATACTAAAAACAAGCAAGGGCATCTGACACAGGACTAAGACTAAATAAGAAAAATAGCTGACACAATAAAGACTACTTGAAGGCAATCTGGATTAATCTACACTAAATTGCCAAAAGTATTCGCTCGCCTGCCTTCACACGCATATGAACTTGAGTGACATCCCATTCTTAATCCATAGAGTATAATATGATGTCGGCCCACCCTTTTCAGCTATAACAGCTTCAACTCTTATGGAAGGCTTTCCACAAGGTTTAGGAGTGTGTTTATGGGAATTTTCCATTCTTCCAGAAGCACATTTGTGAGGTCAGACCCTGATGTTGGATGAGAAGGCCTGGCTCACAGTCTCCACTCTAATTCATCCCAACGGTGTTCTATCGGGTTTAGGTCAGGACTCCCCAAACCAGGGTCCATCCCAAACTGTTCCCACAAAGTTGGGAGCATGTACTTGTCCAAAATCTCTTAGTATGCTGAAACCCAAGTAAAGAACAACCCCCCCTCCACTAAACTTTCTCAACTCTGGAATATTAAGTGGCGAGGAAATTTCATGACTGGACTTGTTGCACAGGTGGCATCCTATCGCGGTACTATGCTGGAATTCACTGAGCTCCTGAGAGTGACCCATTCTTTCACAAATGTTTGTAGAAGCAGTCTGCATGACTAAGTGCTTGATTTTATACACCTGTGGCCATGGAAGTGATTGGAACACCTGAATTCAATGATTTGGATACTTTTGGCAATATAGTGTATTTTAATGTTGAAACTTGAACCAAAACTAAAAGCTTTAAGAAAACTAAGAATAATCCTGGCTCATTACAGTGCCCTTTGTCTAGGCTGCCTAAAAACAGACATGCAATTGTCAGATAAACCTGACAGCAGGCAGCCCAGTCAGATATTTCCATAAAGACAAAGTAAAAAAGACAGGAGCACTGTACTAACTGATCTCATCCAGCTGTCTTTCAGTAAGCTGGAAACTTCCTGTCTACCGACATGAAGCACAGACAAGGCATTGCAAACAAATGAAACTGATTTACATTAGCTGGAAAAGTCTCACTGGGAGAACACATACAGTGCTCTGGTTACAAAATTGGTCCAGGAGCCAAATACACCTTGAGGTGATAAAATGCGAGAGGTACCAGACACCAGAACTTCCTTCAACCACAATGTAGAGATGCCCATTTAACAGTCCTAATACAGCTCACTGTGGAATGTCCAGTCTGAGCTGTATCCTAATACGCCAAAACCAGTGAGCGGTAAATGATCAAGAATAAATGAGAATCCATTACTTAACACACTCAATTAACAGGGCAGACTCCTGGGTAAATGTCAGACAAAACATTCATACTGTAACGAACATGAAGTCCCTGGAGCTCAGAAACACAAGGTCCCACTCAACACCAAGGTCAAATAGAGTACTTGTTCAAGGTGGCAATCGAGAGCAAACCAAACATAACTCCACGCTGTGCACACTCTTATATCACTGCTGAAGATAACAGACTGTGGGCTTGTTTGCCAAATGTATTTAACTTCATAAAAACACATTCAGCTATGTAAGTTAAAGGTAAAGTTTCAATTGTTAAAGTGTATATTATGACTTTCAGTTGCGTGACCATGACAACAACAGAGCCATGTTAAAGGCTATGCAATGTGAGAGCTGATAACTGTTCTACCACACCTCAGCAAGATTATCTCAGGGTACACGTATCAACCCTTGGCAGGAAACAAGCAAAATATGGCCTTAACACAAGTTTTCATGAAGGCTTTACTTTCTACCAAGAAGAACTTCCTGAATATCAACCCCTGACATGTCAGAACTCTCACAGAGAAAAAATGACTTGTGTGAGCAAGAGACAGGGCGTAGCTGCTCATATTTAACTGGCACATGGCTTGTTTCCAGAATTACATGAAGATTTAAAGCAAATCTCTGACATTACAGCTCAGTAAAGCATGGGAGGGTTTGATTATATAACAAAAAAAATAAAGGGAAACATGTTCCATATAAAAATTAAGCCTGAAAGCAAAAGGTAGAGAAAATGATTCATCCTGACTACTATTGCTGTTTTCTGTGATGCCAAGACCTACATGATGTCCTTGTCTGTTTGTTTGTTTGAACCACATTTTCTCCATATTATTTACGCTGCATTCCATTCACATTGGAAATTCGAAAATCAGAGTTGGGAAAGACATCACACCTGAGCTGACCACATTGCAGTACAAGAAGTCAGAATACCAGTTCTAGCCAGGTTAACCATTGTTAGCAATACCAGCTGATAAAGTATTAGGTGGTATTTTGCACATACAAGCACTGTAGCAACATTTCCACAGATAGAAGCTGGACCATACTAGTGTACAAACCGGATTCCAAAAAAGTTGGGACACTAAACAAATTGTGAATAAAAACTGAATGCAATGATGTGGAGGTG
>JAOVYV010000048.1:26248685-26261259 GCA_025674545.1 Hassar affinis
ATTGACATTTGCCATCTCCACATCATTGCATTCAGTTTTTATTCACAATTTGTTTAGTGTCCCAACTTTTTTGGAATACGGTTTGTATGACTGAGACACAAACAAGACAGAAATACTAATAAACAGTATATTACTACAGCCTTCAATACTGTTGATACACACAGCAGCCATCTTGGATTTTGAAGTCAGGGTTGTTGAGGTCCCCCCCACTCTCCCTTTCAGAAACCTGACTTCAGGGGGTGGTCCAGTTATAATTTCTGACAAGGATCTCTGACATTCCGACTACCTAGGTCAAATGTAGCGCACCAATAGTCACTGGAATGACCCAACAGATTCAGTAGTTCTCCCCGATCACACAACAGTACCAACACAGGGGTCAACACAAGCTTCCTTCAAGGCACATAAGACTTGAATCTCTGCTCAAGCAATGTCGTAGGCAGCTGAAAACATTTGCAGGAGCGCACTAATGCCTGTTCTGTGAACAAACACCTGTGATTACCTAAGCAGTTCCGATATGGCAGCAGTATTGTCAAGACTCCAGTGATACTTTAGATATATTTCTCACTTCTTCTTTCTTACTTGTTTGTCACTTACCTGTTTTTTTTCCAAATCCACAATAAAAACATCACAAAGGCTTACTTTCTTGGAATTTTCAGAAAACATGGGTTTTAACAACAAGAAGTGTGGACAATAATCTTAATAGATTATTAATAAGATGAATAGGATTATTAATTAGATGCCAGTAGGATGCTCCCATGTACCTTTTGACTGTTTAACACCAACAGCTGTTGTTTAGGTGACTAGGGCAGGGTTTTGGCTGAGTTTACTTCATGCCTGGTTGCTGCTCATTGTAGTCTGCGTCTCATGTTTCTGGGTTGTGCATGTCCCTACCATACTGCAGCCAGACAGAAATCCATGCTAAGGGTCATTGTGTACACACGACTCGGACAGAAAACACAACCAACAGTCTATTTAAGGAAACCAGCAGAACTCTGTCTATCCTACACCAGTTACTGACAAAAGCAGAAGCACATTCTTTTCTTAATCATCTTATTTATTAGTCAGAGAAACATGTCTTGTTTGAAACTTGGCAGTGACCTGACTGAGGCTGTTGGAGACAGATGACAGACTCATGGCTCTGGTAATCTGATGTGTGCAAATTCCCAATGCAGCTCCATTCTGTCAGAAAGATACTATCACCTAGAAAGCACCAACTGATCTACTTCACTGATGTGTCACAGTCGCCACTGCATACTGTGTGTCCTGCTTCCTCTTCAACTACTTTGCTTGATAAACTAGCTTAAAAGCATTGTCCAAAACAGTAGAATGTGAACAACAGATAAACATGTCCATCAACTTCTTGTTGTCATCTGACCTTATCAGTGAATGCAGGTGCCACTGACATGCAGGATAAAACTGTCTGAAAGTCTATTTGATCAAATTTGATCAAAAAAACATTTGGAATTCATCATATGAGTCAATATATTTTTTAATTTTGTAAAAGTGTATTGTCTGCTGAGTTTTCATGGTGAGACCTTGTGAATGCCTAGTGAATTTTCTTGGCTAATTTTCTTGACTGGTTAGATAGATAGCTGGATATTTACTCTAACGAGTAATTCAGAATTGCTTCAAGAGCCATGACAAGTTAAAGCAATACTTAAAACAATATTGAATTACTCATTAGAAAGAAATGTTCTTCATGATATAGCCGAATGTTTACATTTTCACAGTCTGAGTGTATTTGGGCATGTTTCCTCGATGACGCATTTTGAACAGTTTGTCCTGGACCCAGGCGATATTTACACATTCTGAATCTTGTGTCTACAACAAAGGGTTTTATAATAACAAACTTGTTGAATTTAACTGTATTTATTTATCCTAATAATTATTATTGTAATATTAATTTGGTGTGAAATTTTACGTGCAACAATGGGCCTCGCTGAACAGAATTGTATATAAATCCATTACTAGGAGAATTTACACAAAAAAACTTCATATTCAGAAAATTCTATAAACTTCAGAAAACGTTTGTATCCCACTCATACTCCTGAGAGTCAAAGGAATTCGCCAAGGAGTTAATGCATTTTAATATGTGGATTATACTACATGGATGGATCAGTTTTTTAAACCAATCATTTCATAGCAATGACATTAAGGAAATGTTAAATATAAAAAGAAGAAAGGCAGCAGGCCAACCCAAATCCATTTTAAAACAAATAAAGCTACTTGTTCAAATAAGAACAAAAGGACTGTGCACTGAGCTGTGCACAAGGTAGTTATAAGCCAAGGTAGTGCAAATAGTGAAACTGATTACTGGAAGAGCTGGCACGTGCACCACTTACGAGGCAATGGATATTTAGAGTCTTATATGTTTTTTTGAAGGGTGAACGTTGGCTTATAAATAGGATCCATCTTTTCGTAATGCTGTACAACCCTTTAGAGCCAGCAGTAATTCGGCGGACAAAAAGATCTCATGCCATTCCTGTGCATGCCCAAGATTTGTCTGTACATGGATTTCTTGCTAATAGTATTTTTTAAAAGAGAGATAAATGTCTTCCTGCAATGTGTCATATACTCCCAAGTGTAATATATACACTGGTCAGCCATAGCTTTAAAACCACTAACCGGTATTTAATATTGATAATTTCATTACAATGCCACCAGTCACATGGTATGATACGTTAGGCAGCAAGTCAGCAGCAAGTGTTGGAAGCAGGAAAAATGGACAAGCATAAGCATAAACGACTTTAACAATGGCCAAACTGGGTCAGAGCCTCTCCAAAACAGCAGGTCTTGAGACAGGTCTTTCTGATGCATGTGGGAAGCGAAGGCTAGACCGTCGGGTCTGATCCCACAGAAGAGCTACTGTAGCACAGGTTGCTGAAAAAGTTAATGCTAGCTATGATAGAAAGGTGTCAGAACACACAGTGCATCACAGCTTACTGCATATGGGGCTGCGTAGTGGCAGATCGGTCCATGCCGACCCCTGTACACCACTGAAAGCACCTACAATGGGCATGTGAGCACCATGTGACCATGGAGCAATGGAAGAAAGTGGCCTGGTATGATGAAACGTGTTGTTTTTTTACATCATGTAGATGGCCAGGTGTGTTTTCATTGCTTACCTTGGCACATGGTAAACATGGCACCAGGATGCACTATGGGAAGAAGGCAAGCTGGTAGAGGCAGTGCAATGCTCTTGGCAATGTTCTGCTGGGATGCCTTGGGTATTGGCACTGTGGCATTGCCCTAGTTAAAGAATACACAATCACTGCGAGATTGTTTGGAAATCATGCTGAACTAATAACAACTTTCCACTGTCAACTAATAATTTTCTCTGTCCTGGCACCAAGGTGGTAGAATGAACTTCCTCCATCGCTTGAATGAGCACTAACTCAAAGCTGTTACCACAATTACAGCAGTTAGTGTATTGGTTATGTCTTGTTTTTCCACTGGTTTTGTGTAGTTTACTTGGGAATACTTGGGTTGTGAGACTTGTTTTACTTGTAATGCATATTAGATAGGATACGGCTAAGTTTTAGCAGAATCACAGCCTTAGCTTTGGATATTCCATAATAACAACTAAGTACTCTTGTAAGTCGCTCTGAAGAAGAGTGACTGCTAAATGCCATAAATGTAAATGTAATAACCTTCCACTGCACTTCTAACATGCTACCATAGCATTCTGCAAGATTGTGTGATAAAAAAGGCAGCTGCGTTTTGTTACTTCTTGCTTGCATCATCTACCGTTCATTTATTAGTTTTGTTAGCAGACCACACAACTGTGTGTGAAGTGTTTGAACCAGCCCATACATGTACTTAAAATAGGATGTGCAAACATTTCTGCCTTAAAACAAATGCAGAGGAAGGCTGCTGTAATAAATGTGAATGGCACCCTTACTCCAGTGGAAGCGATGTATGAAGTCTGCGAGGGATCAGAGGAGATGCATTCATAATACAGATAAGCGTCTATGGATGTTAATACCGAGTGTGAACGGTGCCTAAAGTAACTTTAATTTATCTATTATCTATTTAGAGGTCATTAACAAGGGATGGAAACTGTCCTCAGAAGTACACATTTGGTGACAGTAATGCTTGAGCTTTAGTAAAAGCTCAATGTAAGGAAAAACAGAAGAACAAATGTGGTGACTGAAAGTCATCTCAGGGCTTGATAAGACTGTCAGCGTCTAAAAGTCCTTATGTTTCGTCTTTCTATAAATTTTTCAGTTATGAAGAACAAAAAAGGTGCATAAAGGGGCAGGGGTGGCTCAATGGTTAAGGTGTTGGGTTATTGATTAGAAGGTCGGGGGTTCAAGCCCCAGCACCACCAAGCTATCACTGTTGGGCCCTTGACCCTGAACTGCTAAGTTGTATAAATGAGATAAATGTAAGTCACTCTGGATAAGGGTGTCTGCCAAATGCCATAAATGTAAATGTAAAATTAAACAAGTTAGTCAATGGACCGTTTTCACACTGCTTGGGCAGTATCACAGTTTTATGGTTTACAGTGCTATTTAGAAACATTGTATACACTGAAGTACCAGAAAAATGATACATAGCATTGCCACCTATGCACGTAATTCACTGCATCTTCCAGTGCGTATATAATGTGACATGCATGTTTGTGTTTGTATGGGCTATATAAGCATTGCAACTTGCTTACCTGGAGTAGGAACAGTTACACAATTGTGCTCTTCAGCAGGAGCAGATCTTACACACACTGCTAGATTTATTTGTGCTAACCAGACAGGTTCAGAGCAACCACAGTCAATTAGCCAAAGGGTACCATATTCGGAATATTCAATATGTACCTAATCAGAAACACAGGATAAACCTAAACACAGATCAACTCTTCCATGGGGAAGTTTGTTCTATCCACATTTAATTCCCATGAAACATGTACAGACCATAAAATTGCTTACGATGCTCACCGACTTTCCACAGAAACCTGACGGAAATTCTCGATCTTCATTGCTTAATCAAACTCCAAGGCCTCATTGTTCACATCAAAAGGAAATATCATCGAGTTTGCTCAAGGATCATCTTGAATGAATTAAGAAAAGGAGCAACAGAAAGCACACTATCACACTTGAGACATTTCAGATATTGGCCAAGCACTGCTTAGTCCCTCAGATTAACAGATCATTTCCACCTGTTCATGCTGCATAAATGAAAGCGGAGACATTGCTTTCCAGCTCATATCTTTGCAACTTTCGGGAGATCACCATTTTTGTACTGGTTCTTTAGATAAGGAACAAGACGTTTCTTTAGACCAGTGTTGTATTAGACAGCCTCAGTGTAGCACTTTCAATGTGTTCTTGACAGTTGAAAGGTATTGCAGAGGAATTGTGTTTTTGTATGGCTACATGTCCAGTAGTAGCTATGAACAGGGAAATTCCTCACTGTCTATCTGGCACACAGGGTTATCCAGCCAGTTTTTCTTGCATGACGACAGGTTCATGAGTTGCCTGTGTGGGGGTTTTGAGTGCTGCATGCAATAACATGACACTTTTTTCCAGGAACAGTCCCTCCTGGCTCACTCTCCCAGCAAATTGCTCCATTCATACAAAGACAGACCCACTGTTCATTTGTAACCATGTGATGCAGCATAGCATAGACTTTTCAGAAGGCTAGGGTTCTCTGTGTACATGACCAGCCTAATGACTAAACTAGCAATACAACCATCTTCAAATGACCAGACAAATCACCAGTGGAGCCTTCATATATGGTTTCAGTCATTTCAATGTTGAGAGTTAATGCTGTATTACTTGTTACATAGCTTGCAGTTAAATCTATAAGGGTAACAATTTAACATTAATCTAACATCAACGTTAGGAACATGAGGGATTTTTTGCAATGTTATGTTCTTCAATTAAGACTACCACGGTTTGAAAATTCACATGCATGCATGCCCTGCACACACTCATACTTCTGTTCTGAGCCTAACATGAGCTACTAACAATCAATACGGTTGTTGATGACATAACAGGCTGCTTCATGGGTTACAGGCCTATAATTAATTTCTCTGGACATGGAAACCGGCTCGTATCCAGAATCAGCGGCCACATAACACAAGAGGTTTATGTGTTCAGCATTAAACTGTCAGGAGACCAATTGAATAAATGGTGTCACTGACAGCGTGTTTTTGTTGTTTATCACCCTGGGAGTCAAAGACGCATACCAAGACACAGAAATAAAACACGTGCTTCTAAAGTGCTTTCTAGTTTTGTTTTACTTCCATCCTACCTAGATTTATAAGCATAACATTATGCTTATTAGTGATCAAATCATGAAAGAATATTTTTCACAAAACATGCATTACTTCTTCTTATAAAAACATTTGAAGATCAGTGTATCCATCATCCAATCATCACTTCACAACAGGGTCAGAAGAGCAAAAATAGTCCCCAAGCATTTTAATGAAGCTTCACTCTTACAGCAGTTCACTGCGTTATCATTTTCCCTGTGAGGCCTGTGTGCTATATCTTAGTCTTTTGAAACAATTTATACAAAATGACAACCAAAAGGTTGCAAAACACTGTGAAATGCATATAAAATGGATCTGGAGTTTTAATTGTATCCTGTGCAGTCTACAAGTGTGTGTGTGTGTGTGTGTGTGTGCGTTGATGACGCGTGAATTATAAGTGACGCATGAGAAGACCTATTGGCTGATTTAAGCTTAACATCTTCAGGAGCAGTGACATGTGGAAGCTGCAATCACACATGCAACGACCATATTTTTTATACACTGGATAGGAGTCAGTTCTGATTATTAGGAAATGCAATGCAATCAGTAATGGATAGACTGTGGTTTGCATCATTGTTGGGGTTTGGGGCACGCACCTGGTCTGGGTCGCACGCCTTGAACACATGGCAGTTCATTTCGCACTCCGGGTCGTCAGGCTGACTGCGGATGAGGTAGGCGAAGTAGGCGAGGTCATGGCTGTTGTGGATGAAGCGCGAAATGTACTGCGCTTTGTGCTCAAATATAAAGACAGACGAGCTGCTGCTGTTGGCGGGCACGCAGCGGATTACAGGGGGGCTGAGGCAGAGCTGGACCAGGCGAGCCTGCACCGGCCCGGACTCGCTTTTCCTGCGGATTTCAGCCACCAGCCACGGCAGCATGGGCAGCGTGGTGCGCCGGTCCAGCCCGCTGCAGCCCACATACCACAGCGAGAAGCTCTTCTCCTTCCCTCTCCCTTTGTCCTCCGCGCCCTCCATCTGCACCTCCTCGGCTAGACGAGGACAAAATGAAACTCTAAACCAGGCTGGATTTCGGCTGTGCAACAATCACATGGGGTGTGTGTTTCTGCTCGTCCCGTCCCGCGCTCTCAAACAGCTTTCTGCTCAAAAGTGTGCAAAATGTTAGAAGGCGTCCAGTTCAGGCGTCCCGCATGGAGTTGGAACAAACGAGTTGCACTTTCTGTCCTCTATAGAATTAAGTCGTTTCTGGTATTCTCCAGACACCGAGAATAATGTTCTCTCCTGAAACACGCATCCATTGAGAAGGGCTGAAGTGAAGTGTGAAGTTAGCGCACTGAAACGTGGCGACTGAAGCGTGTGTCAACACAACACAGCCCAGGCACTGTGCAGGCTCCTGCACGTTTTAAACACATACAGCTCGGACACACAACGCTGACAACCCGTGCACTGCAGTACATACACTCTTCTCTGTGCTCACTCTTTTAGTTTTTTATTCTTTGGTGTTTTGGGCGTCGTTTTTTCCGCTGCTACTGACAGCCCCGACAGCAGCGTAGCTTCGTCCTCCTCTGCCAGGCTGCAGCTCTAGGAGGCGTGGCTCTGACGGGGAGTGGGCGGTACCCATCCACACGGCTTAGATACAGGGCCATGTCCTAAATCACACTCCACCCGACAATCATACTGTTTATCCAACTTAATACAGTACTCCTTAGGGCGGCAGTATGCTGTTTTGCACGTAGTCGGAGAAGACTGAGAGTCACGTATTGCACAACGCTCTACAGATGTGCACAGTCTCAGTTCCGGAATGCTGTTGATCTTGTAAGTATTAAAACATCCTAATCCCGAATCAATATTCATATTCATTTTTAATGTTATACAGCCATTAGGTAATAAAAGCAAATGAGCTTCCTATACACATTACCTTTACTTAAAAGGTAATTAAAAGGCAAATGTCGTGTTGTTGGAGGCGGGGCCATGAAGGGCTCTGTAGTCTGGGGGCGGAGTCACGACTAAACAGGGCATCAGGATCAACATTTTAAATTCATAATATAAACATGACTTACTTCACGTCGTGAATAAATAACACTGCTGATAATAGTTATCATTTATTATTCATAATCTCCCGTATCTGGTTTTCACCACTCCACTGTTCAAGTGTTTTTTCACTCATCTGCACTGTTTATGCAATTATTCAAATGAGAGGACTATGGCAAAAACAAACAAAATAATTGATAATAATGATTATCAACTCCCAAACAAGTTATCCATTTCAGTATCAGCTTCTCCTTCATTTACTTCCTTTACAGTGACATGATTGATGCCACACACAACCGGCTCCGGGGTCCAGGATTCAGTTCTGAACGTTCAGTTCAGAAGTTTTTATTTACAGAAATATTTGTTTTTAATTTCCTGTTATATATTTCGATTTACATTTATGGCATTTAGTAGACGCTCTTATCCAGAGTGACTTACAAAAGTGCATATCCAAAGCTAGTGCTGGTAGACGTGAATTCAAGGTACTTTGAGCTGCTAGAAAATAGCCAATAACCGATAATAACCAATAAAAATTACAAGCAAAACAAGTCCCATAATCCAAGTGTTCATAAACTACACAAAACCAGTGAAATCTATTATTTATTATGTATTATTTATAATCAATTGTGTATTTTAGTTGTGCATTTCTCTTTTAAATTTTTCAGTTTTACATTATAGTTTTAAATCATTAGTCTCATTTACAGTTGGGTTTTTCAACTTTGCAATTTCACCTCCTGTCTTTCCTTCTGTGTCCCCTAATAATGGCTATATGTGTCTCTATAGGCAATATTTAGCAACTTAGTCTTTGAACATAAAGTTTTTTCCCCCTCTGTTTATCAGTTTTGTTGCCTGGCTGTTCGAAACTATCACCACAGACGAAAGTTATTAAATATTATTAAATATATTTTAACTTTCACGAGGCCTGAAGGCGTCCACTCACTCCCTCCAATCAAAGGCTCTCTCTCTAAAGCTCCTCCCTCCAAAAACAAGGAAAGACTAAGGAAGAAATGTGACAGGGGAGCATCAGCAATTTTGTTCCACTTAAGCACACTGGTAACACACAAATATTTGTTTTTCAATAGGGCACTTAAATTTCAGGTGCACTATTTAACCTTTTATCCAGTTATGTGTATATGTGATTGTCAGTCAAAGTGGCATGAACAAAGGATTGGTGCAGTTACAGGCTTTCATTACAACCACACGACATGATTCCTATTTTTATATCATATTCCTGTAAAACCACTTACTATTATTTTCTAGTAAGGTTGGCATGAATTCATTATTTTCTCAGTGCTATGGTTGCCATTAAACTTGTTGCAAAAGAGCCCAAGCAAGAGCACACAACAAGCACAGATCAGTATAATAAAATACATATGATATGGATAATTAAGTCAGGTTTATTATGAAGCATCATCCATCCAGCATTTGTTGGTCTATTTATGGTTAGAAATCTAGCTGGTTGTGATGTCACTGTGTGCAACAATGTTTTGACGAAGGATCCATTGACACACTCTGTATGATGTACCTTAGGTGTGGTGCAACAAAATTCATGCATACATGCTCATCTGGTATAACTGGTCTTTACATCAGGATGCTTATTAGCCAGAGTGGTATAAAGTTAACTCTCACAGCAACTCTCACTCTTGTATTCAGCTCTTCACTTTCCCCTGTCCTCAAACACAACGTAAAAGGAAAATGCATTCAGTCTAAATATATTTTTTCCACACATGTGGTACAGGGGTTGCAGTAGCTAATTGCTTCCTCACAGCTCCAGAGTCCCTATTTACCATCTATCTGGAGTTCTGCATGTTCTATCTCACCAGGTTCCTCTCAAAAACCGGCCAGGAGGTGGAATGTTGATAATGTTGCCTAAAGCAATATGTTTCAGATTTCCCACCATTTTTATTGACAATATTTCAAAACTTTTCCATGACTTAATGAAGCTTCCAGTACTCTTCACAATGTACAGTACAAAAGCCTGGGGCTAATTATTGAATGAAAATGAACAATGCCCTTTAACATTCCTTTTCTAATAGGCTATAGCAGTATAAGTGGAAACTGTATCATGCTGCAGGAATTCACACAACAAAACATTATCCATGTAAGAGTACAATACCATAATTCATTTCATTAGCCTTATACATGCAACAAAATCAAATTAAATTTTATTGTATTTACTTTACAAATTTAATGATTTTGTCAGGATTTCCATGACCATGGGAACCCTGATGTTTGCGTGCTTGGATCCACAGTCTCATCAAGAGTATATTCCTACCTCATCTCAGATGTTCCTGGGATAGGCTCTGGATCCACTATTACCCTGACCAAGTAGTTACTAAAGATAAATAATTAAATGACTCATTGTTGGTTGTGCATGTAATACATATAAACCAACATAAATACCAGAATTACACTTTTTTTATAATCATTCAATAAAAGGATGCAAAACAGTAAAGTAGCAGTAACATTTGATTTGCTGGTTAATTACTGTTAAAATGAAATGTAATATTACCTGAATGAAATTGAATAGATGTGGTGACAGGAGATAACAAGTTATCTGTTAATTTGCACTGTTCCTTTGTTGTGCTGGTGCAAGCAGGTGAAATGTAAAGCATGTTGTCATGGACAGCACAGACAGTCAAATAAAAAAATAAAGGGTCATGGCAAAAATGTTAATATTTGTTTTGCAGTGAGCTCGCTTACCATCAGCACTTTATTACTATATTACTTAATAGAGGGAATGTACATTTGTCGGATTACAGCAAATTGATTTCAATGTATAGATCTATGCACAAACGGTAGTTTGCTCTCATTAGTTTTCATCCAGAATGTTTAATGCTTAAACGCATACTGTATAATTCATAACAATTCTTAGTGTTGTTTCATAAAACATAGAAAGCATACTTCACTCAGAACATGGCTAGTGCCCTGCTTGTAACCAGACACCATGGAGGGAAGCTCTCTTACTCCCAGAAATAGATAAAATATGCAAGACATGTAACCTCATCGAAGCCACCCTGTGGCCATGTGGCTCACCACACTGCAAGTTACCCTCTCCTGTGCGCTCTTTCAAATTATAAACACAACAAATTATTATTTGAATTTTAAATGTAGAGTGATGGCATCAACAAACAATACAGGAAAGCTACGTAATACATCTCAGTTTATTTCAAGCCTCTGTTTATTTTCCAGTTATTCATATAAAAGCATATTTATGAATTATTCCTTAACTACAGTGAACCAATAGCAAAAGTATTTAGTTACAAGAGCTGATTTATTTGTACATCCGATGTTAATGGGTCAAAAAACAAGACAAATAAAGATAAAGAGTATTAGGATGCAATTAACTAACACTGTTTATAACTATAAATTAGTAACTACTACATCAAATCACAGTCAGCTTTTATGAGCCATTTCCTGCTCAAGCTGGAAATTCTTGTGTTTTTACCTCTCCATTTTCACCCCGGTTTTTAAGGTATAATTAGATAAATAGTATTACGAATGCAAATGGATCTCTTTAATCAAACTTTATTCAGTGTTTATAACATTATTTTGGAACACACATTCAAAATGAAATTTCAGGGAAAATGCAGCAAAGTTAAATACCCCACTATGGGTTAGTCAAATCGCACTCATACATACCCGAAGAGTCTAAATGTAAACAGTAAATACTGAAAGGCTACAGGCTGGAATAGAAAAGGTGATCACTTGGAGCTGAACTCTTACACAGTTTCCAGAACAGAAGCAATTTCTCTGAACTGTCTGTGGAAATTCTGGTTTAAAAAAAAGGGAGAAAAAAAACAAGTGTATATCAGTTTAGTCTGACTACATCAACTGAACGTTCATCAAATGAATAGTGAAAGTAAGTTTAGCAAACCTGGAACTGTAGAACTGTCATTTCAAAGGACTTGTAGGAAATCTCTCCAGATGTGTCTGCAATTTTCATCAGGACGGAGATATACGGGGAGTTGAGGGAGCGACATGTGTCAGAGCTCACAGCCATCCCCAACTTCCACTGGATATCTACCAACTAGAAGTGAAGAGCTTTTCTTACACACTTACTTTTACCACAAGACCTTTAGAACTCTGTAAGGGTAGTAAAACGTAGTAGTACCTACTACTCAACAATTTCACACCAGTCTAAAACGGGTTCAAGATTTAACCTTTAGATTCAACTACAGACTCATTCATTCATTCATTCATTCATCTTCTTGGCCGCTTATTCCTTTTCAGGGTCACTGGGGAGCCGGTGCCTAGCCGCCCACATAGGGCACAAGGCAGGAACAACCCTAGACAGGGCGCCAATCCATCGTAGGGCACACACACTCACACACACACT
>JAOVYV010000048.1:26285138-26314030 GCA_025674545.1 Hassar affinis
TGCCTGGTCAGTGTAACTGTGTATCACCACTGCTTAGCTAAAAAATTGAAAATGCAACTTTAAAGCATGTAATAAGGGACCACCAATCAGTATATTTGAGTTTAATGTGGGCTTATTTTCAATAACATTAAAAAGTGAACACCTCCAAATTAACACAAAGCAACATTTAACCCATTTTAAAGCACCAACAATATATGAAAGTAATAATGACATTTAAAGAATGTTTAAATCAGTCAAATAGACCTGGAATGTATATTTTGAAAACTCAAAAGAAAATACTTAATGCCAGTTCAGTGCATCAATTTGACGGCTTTTTAATGCCAGAACCTTAATTTTTTGCTAAATCAATTTAATGTCTATTAAGACATTTTAATGCCCTGTTATAACAAACTTGTCTTCAGTCACTTTCCTGCTGCTGAATTTGTATATTAGATTTATCCATTTAAAGCTCATTAGTTTTTTTTCAGGTTTTTCTTAACCTGAACCTTTTGTAAGAATTTGTTTTGTTTTGTAAAGTTCAAACTGAATTTTTATTAATTTAGAAGAAATTTGCCTGAAACTACATGATCCATCTCCTCAACTGACAAAAGATTAATCGGGAATCATCCAATCACATAATGTCAAAAAATATAAATAATACTAATATGCTACCCACAAAAAGGGTGTTTCTGGGGCACACAGAGCTGCATCCTGTTGAAAAATCTGAAGTAACCAAGTAGAGAGCAGCCTTGGGCCACCTGCTTGCCAAAAGGTTAAGGAGCTGCATAAGGAGCTCCATGCACAGGATGTAAATGTTTTCACACAGTAATTAAGCAAATACAATTTTGCAAAACAGATGTTTAAATAAATGTTAACAAGATTACCAGTATGACAAAGTCATTTTATTTAATAATTATTTAGCAATATATAATTAACTTATGTTTAACACAAGTTCTTCTCTGGACAACTTGAAGGAAGCGACGTCGCACTGTCCCCTGCTGACCAGCCATTACTGAATATATGGCTACTGTATATTATACAAAATAATACATTTGAAAGGTCTAACTCATCCGTGACATCTAGAATATTTATGCTTATGTGCTACTTTTTGTAAAAACATCAAAACAATGAAAATGAAAAGGAGGTGGTCATAATGTTATGCCTGATCTGTGTATATCACCTGTCCAATGGCTATTTAACAATTGCATTCAGTCCGATATTATTGATTGTGTGATTTTTGGTTGTTTGCCTCCTTTATCACCCCAGCCTCAAAATTTTTTGCACCTGTTGCCACTGTGGGCAGTATATATTAATCTGTCATGTATGAAACATGGTAAGACTGACAATCCTTTTTCTGGACTTTTTCCCCCAAATATTTCTATATGCATAGTTTGTTTCAGTGGTAAATGGGGAACATATTAGTGAAAGGTTACTGTAGTATTTATTAAAGTTAGTAGGTTCTTAAGTAAGGTTTTCAAGTATCTAGATTTAAGTTTTTCTTTCACTTAAAAACAGAGCTATTGGCTTTGTTTGTTAGCATTAGGGAATATTTGCAGGTTCTTCGCTGAAAAAAACATTAGTTTAATCTCAATAACAAAAGTCAGATTCCAAACTCTCATATAGGCTTCCTTACCCTTTACGCTTACTTATGTATATTTATAGATAATATTTGCATTATATCAAGGAATTCTTGTACTTCCACCACCTATAATATCTCTCTTTGCACTTTTTGCAGAAGCCACAGGTTTAACTGACCCCATCATCTGCTATGTGCTGGATGCAGTTCTGCTCTTCTACAGCATCATTTTCACTGCACTGTACTTTAAGCTTAAGGTGAGTCTGTTGTGTAGACAATGGATAAATGATTCTTCATGCCTGTGGAGTACCGTTCTCTAAACCATTTCCTAATTGACTTTTTTAGTTTGAAAATGCAAAGTCTTTTGCGACGCAACCTGATAAGTCTCCTGTGGTGAGTTACCACGTTGTGTGTTTCTTAGTGCAGTCGGGGAACATTTCTGGGAATAGCGTTTCAGTGTTAGTGCAAGCATATTCATTCATCACTATAATCTTTTACTATAAACTCTTCCATATTTGCCATCAGTCATTTTTTGTTATTTGTGCGACTACGTCTGTGTCTTTTTTAATGTAGAATCAAGCCGCACTAGAGGAGGGGACATATGAGGTAAGTCTAATTCAGTGTGTGACAGATACGAAAGTTTAATAAGAAAAAAAATAATTTGAATCAGTATAGATACAGCATTACTTGAAATTGGTGCATGGTCTAAGAAGGCTAATAACAGTCTGGCTAATAACAGAACTGAGCTAGATTTCAGTATATGAAGAATCTGATCAAGCCTAATCTTACATTACAGTGTAACTGCTTGTGGTGGTGCAGACTAATATCAAAGTATGTGATAAGCATAAGGCAATGATTCATGCATTTTGTATATCTAGTCTAATATTTTATTGCCAAGATTTTCCAGGATTAGAGACTAATAGAATACATTCATTTCTAATGTAACTTATTATCTATAGTTTGGTAACTTTAACATGCTTTTTTTCTTTAATTACTTTCCGAAATGCATGTAATGGCACAATAACGTAAAGGTATATGAACAAAATACTGAAATGGGAGCAAGTTCTATTAAGTTTTATTTGCAATGTTGAAAACTGAATAGTAGCCAGGATTATTTTCTAATATTCTGAAGTTACATAAACACAACTTGAATGTGTTTCTATATGAATAGCTAAATACAGAATAAATAATTACTATTTCTACAATAAATTATTTGAGTACCTTCATTTTATTACATGTACACCCAGTAATATTATAATTACTATTACTACTAAAATAATAATAATTATTATTATTTTTAATTTATTTTTATAATAATAATAATAATAAATATGAACAAAGTACTGTAAAGAGTAAATTAAAGTGCTGAAGAATTAATAATATTAAAAATAATAAATATACATGGAGTCATAATAACAAAAGTCTGCCTCACCACTTTTCGCAGCACACTTTCATTTTTCTTCTTCTTCTGGGAGTTTTCACTGGAACATATCTAACAGTCAGTTCACTGAGGTTCACATGAACAAGACCAATGCATTGGAAAAAACATTAAAAAAAATTTACAATCAGTTCTAAAAGACACTGATAGCCAGTGCAGCTGTTTAAGAACGGATGTACGGTGCACTCACATTCTAGCGTGTATAAAGATTTGTGAAACGGCATTTTGCACTCTTTGTACAGTGATAGAGCTCCTAGCACCTAGAAGTTTCTCACTATCAGCAGCTGAGAGAATGTCATGGGCTGTGAATATGTTTCTGTGGTGATAGAATGCCCTCAGTGAACATTTACAATTGTTTAATTATTAATTATTACATAGTTATCCAATCTTATTGCATGATGACAATATTCAGAACGTGATCATTATGTTACATTTTTATCATTTTTTATGCCTGAGTCCTTTTTATTGTCAAATGACAGCTTTTTAACAACAATTGTCTAATTCAAGCCTAATTCATGTCTAATTCATTCTCCTGCATAAACTGACAAATGGCAAATGGGTCGAGCATGTCTTATTAGTTTTACTGGCTAAGCCCTTGTGTTTGTTTTTGTATTCCCATCCTGCATCATTAGCTTGTAAAGAACAAGTTGCTCACTGAAGTCTCATACAGCCAGATGGTGTTGTCTCATGATTACCTGCTCCTCTGCAAATTATCTACACTACTGAGACATTTTACAGAGCACAAATCATGTATAAAGGGTTCGCATCCTAATAATGCCGCAGGCATCCGTGGTTAGGAATCAAGATTGCCATACTTTCCCCTGTCAGTCAGAGTGACACTAGCCAATCACAGGTATCTTTGGCTTCATGTATGCAGAAGAGGGCAGATAGAGCTTTCGTCTGATTGTATTATGCTGCCTGTGAAGCTGTATGTTCAGTAGTTAAAAAAGGATGAGGTTGGCTGGCTACATGTGTCTTGAAGGGAACATGTGTCAATTATTTAATAAAATAAATTTATATAAAAATTATGAACTTGCAAGTTCATTCAACATTATTAAAAGAAATCCCAGTGACCCAGTTTAGTAGTAAATTCTGATAGTGTGTCCGGAAAATGTTCTGATCTTTCTGAAATATAAAAAAACCCAAAATTATAGTAAACTAGATAAAACCGTATTAGTTGATACTGTTGTTGTCAACTATAAATAACATTTTCTTGATTTAGGAAAGCAATGTTGGTTTGAAACATATCTTGTCAGAAAGTTTCATAGGACACTTAGTTCAGGAAAGGAATAGTCATGTTCTGCAGATTGCTATTGGATGGTATTATGTGTATGAATAATGTAAATGAAAAAGAAGCTTATTTTAGTGGGGATAAGCTACATATAATTTAGACACAGATGCCCTCTGGTGGAGGTCTATTGAGCAGCAGGATGCTCATCAAGGATGTTTCAGTAGTGAAACCAAGTGATTATCTCTGTTTATCTGCAGGCACTGGTAGGACAGTCAAATGACGAATACCAGGAAATCCAAAGGACAAGCCAGGTATGTGTTCAAAGAGTTGCTATTCTTAGTCCTGGCAATAAATAGCTTAAACATCAGAGCTTGGAAAAGAGCTTTACCATTATGTCTGTATGTTTCTACAGCCTCGCAAAAAAAAGGCCAAATCCAAAGAGGTGAGTTTCCTCATTCTGGACTGCAATAATAGATCCAAATCTAGTGCTTAAACTGTTTCATTAGCTAACAGTCGCCTTCTTGTAGCCTAAAAGCAAGAGCAATGCAGCAGAAGACATTGAGATGAAGTCTGTCCCTTCTTTACCACCACGCAAATGAGCCTGCTATCAGGACAGCTATCAACAAGGATTTGTTTCTCCATTTCATCAGAACATCTGCTCATTTTTCTGGACATCAGTACATTTTTGCACCCATTAGAAATTGTCTATTTGTGTAGCTTTAAAAAGTATATATTGCTGAAAAAAGTGTATTTCATTTAGAACCCAATGTTGTTAAAGTTTTAAATCTGATTCATCAGAATGTGTTGATTCATTTTCCATAACAGCACATCTCTGAGAGTAGCATCTGCTGAAAGTCAAATCACAGATTTACATTAATACACTATAATGGTTCATTCACAGGGATGTATGTTGTATGGCAGACACTCCATATAACCCATAAGAACCCATACCTGATAATAAATCTAACTGCTGATGGATGTGGCAAGGATACAATTATTTAATATTTATGGAAGGTGTCAGTCAGTCAGCATTTTCCAGCATGCGCTCTCAAAAACACATGTTAAAAACAGCTGTGTTTTTTTTAACACATCAATGTGTCTATGAGGACAACACACGTTATGTTAGTTAAGTTAGTCAGCTGTTTTACATAACAACTTATCCCATATCCCATCCCTCCTGCAATTTAACACAGCATCAACACATAATGACCCACAATGTGTTAAAACCATGATACAAGAAGTATGTTGTTATTTAATTTAAGTGATTAGGACAGCCCTTTCTGGTTTCTTGGTAGCATGGCCAGTTGCATTTTTCTTTTCCTTTTTGTAATTAGACTTGTTGTCTTATTAATTCCAAGAGAGCGGGAAAAATATCAGGGACTCAATATTTAGAGCTATTTTCAATGGATGTTTCATGGCCATTCCAAACATGTAATTATACACTTTATTAATGCAATTACTATGTAAATATAATAGTTAAGAAAGTATGACCTTCATTAATAAATATAAAAACATTGTAACTGTTAGCAAACGGCAGCGGGATAAAGAATAAAACAGTTCAATAAGAGGTAATGTAAAGAACAAAAGCACTGATAGGGTGTGCTGTTATTTGTCCTGAATAATTTGAGCAATAATGTTTCTACTTTTGTAATCCTTTTCAACAACTTTAAGACAAGCAAGTCAAGTATAAAAACGAAAGAGTGTGCTGTATAAGAACTTCATCAACAGCAGTGTGGTGCGATGTCACCCCAGTGGTAATTATTTTCATATAACATCACACCCTGTCAGTTTTTATTTCTTGCCTACGTCTACATGTCATTATTCTCGTTAATATATTAAGGTCAGTGAATATCACTGTGGTTGGATTGTGAAAAGGACAAGCCAGGAAAAAATGGGAATGTTGTTGCTTAAATGAATGATGCTACTGGTGTATTGCGACATAATCAAATGTATAATAATGTTTGTGTTAAAATATAAATGATCTGCTTAATGTGGGTGAATGTTGGTCCACCAGATTATACTGTAATCCAGAAATCTTGGCCCGAGGGAATTTCCTGACAATATAATATAGAAATACTCACTGACCAGGAAATTGTCTGCTTATGTATGTACTTTTCATTGCCATTTTTAATTTCATGTTAAGCAGATTAAAGTCTAAAGTAAATCATTGAAAAGAAAGCTAATCTCATATCTCAGGCATACGTCTAATGTATACAGTAATATTATATTAAATATCGGGAAAAATGTCTTCTTATGCTAAAGCATGAAAGATGCTGTACTCTGCTTATGCACATTAAGCACAGTAGAGCCCAGAGCAGAGGTACAGCTCTTAAAATTAATGTAGCACACTGGGAAAAAAGATTTTATCTAGAAAGACACAAGATTGTCTTTCATCTCAACTGAATAATAAATCTCTGTCCATCCACTGCATTTTAACCTGTACAGTATAGGCTGCATACATAGCTGTTCCATGCAACAAAGCTATATCTTCTAAGCCCTGTTAAAAAAAAATTGCTAATAAACATTTATTCCTCCATCTTTTTTCTTTTTGTTTCATTTTTAATCCATCTTGATTTTCATGGCTGCCCAAGGCTACATCGTTCTGTTAAAATCAAAGCCTGAGTTCAGCCAAAACAAGCATAAAGAGATCTCATCATCCACTGTATTAGGTAACTATCTCCATTACTTTCACATCATTACTTCTTTGCATTATGTTATGTATTATCTGTACAACAGTTGTAGCTCTGAGTTTTAAGAGCCATCTTTTAAAAAAGCTATAGTTTAAGAAGGTACCCAAACCATGGCAAGACTCAAGACTTCTTACAATATGAAAACACTTGGAAAACGGTTTAATGATGTTTACAACAAAAGAGATCTGTACAGTTACAGTAAAGATTATCTTTATATATTAAAAAAAATACAGCAGACAAAATGTATCTAATCTACCATGTATCCTGATTCACATACTTATATTTCTACACAATCGGTCAGTTCTAAGCTACCATGATGTAGCCATTGCAGAGTCCAGTCAAAAGCTTGTGTTCAGAGTGAGAGGCATTGAAGCCCTGCTCCATAGTGATATTCAGGATACAAGAAATGAGCCTCACTATTACAACAGTGGCTTAGAGTTCAGATAAGACACACAGAAATACAATCTACTTTATGACATTGGTGAAAAAAGCTTTAGCTGTAGGAAATGAGAATGACCATTTACAGTCCTCGACTGAAGCACTATGTACATTTTCCTATTTTTTTTTTTTTTTTTTGCTCATTAGTTAAAAAGAAAAACAAAACAAAACAATGGTAACTTGGGCAGTGAAACTGATAATCACATACACAGACACACCCAAAACGTATAAAAATACTATTTGTTTAACCTACTAATAGTAAGACAGTTCTTCAGTTAACTCCATGCTGTGACAGAAAAAGAGCAATACATCCAACAAATCAGAATTTTAAAATGCCACTTTTGTTTTTGCTTTTTTTTTCCTTAAGTATTTCAGAAAAATACCAAAATATACATCTAAGCTTTGGAATTACTGAGGTTAAGACTAATGTCAGAGCTGGGTTCTGTTCCTTAATACACACGCTGAAGGTCTCGGAGAGGAAGAGAGAAACAGGACAAAAAGACAGTGTCATCTTTGGTATCTGCATGTGTCAAACATTTCATATTTGGATTTTTGCTTTGGGATAGAGCTTGTAGCGTCTGTCGACCTTGCACTCCATATAAAGCTGCTGAGTGAAGAGTCGAAGACCCATTTGGTTAAGAGCGGTGTTACAGAGACACAGCCCCAGCGGCAAACAGGACAATGCATAGTTGCACAGGGAAATCAAGATGGCGGAAAGAGCAGAGACAAATCGTAAAAGATAAGTTAAAACAGCACACTGAAATAATGAGACATCATTACAGAACAAGTAACCTAGGAGAGGTCAGACATGTTTTTTTGGTTAGAGACACTCATAGAAACAGATTTGCTTGGTTACAACTATAAAGACGAAGGCATTGAGTCCAGAGAGCAGACAGTTCATCCTGAGCAGGTTGCAGTGTGCACAGGATGTCCTTCAGTGTGTACTAACTAACATCGCCCAGTCAAAAAGGGGTTAATTTTACAAGTCCCTTGGAGAAGCCTGCCGTCTGTCCTTATCTTCTTATGACCCAAGATCCGTGAAGGGAGGGTAAGAAGGACATTTGAGACAGATGAGTCCATACAATCACTTTGTAAGTCTTTGGTTACCACAGAGAAGATGAGGGCTGAGGACTGTGAGGGCCACGAAGAGGACACACACACATTACACACCAAAAAAGCTCTGCAGTTACATTCATACAAATGAAGGACATTAAAGAGACGATTGTCAAATCATAAAAATAACTACAAGGTTAACTACAGAGACAAAAGGTGCAAAATAAATATGGCTACAATATGCATTCACTACATTTAGAGTAAAACACAAAAAAAATCAAACCGAGAGTTACACCCTATAAGTTTGACATCGATAAGTGTATATGTGTGTAGTGTGTCTCCGTAGCAGCTGCTGGACCCTCGCCCTACATGCTAAATCTGCAGGCTCCTCTTTCAGGACAGGGTTTTTTTTAAAGGTTTTTTCTTTGCTTGTTTGTGTTTCAAAATAGATTAAAGCAAGTTTTTACTCTGTCTCGAGTTAGAAATGAGGTATACAACAGCTTCTTTACCCATTCCAGCTAACTCAGTCATCGCATCCGTGACTGCTTCCTCCTTTATCCTTTTCTAGCAATGGACTGAAGGCCTTCTGCAGCAACCTACAGGCCAGAAAGTACACGACTACAGGCGTTCCAAAACCCAAAATCTCTAATGCAACCACTCGTCTACGGTTAACACTACACCAGAGCTGCTGCAGAAATGCAAAGCCTCCTCAGTCATATCTGGCTTTGGAACACCACTCAATCCAATCACAGGTTAAAAGCATAAAGCCAAGTGGTAACCATTGCCTTAATCAGTCAGAAATGCTTTCATGAAATTTTGGACATCAAGGTTGTTGTTAGAAGTCTTACTTCTAACCAATTTAATCAAATTCAGAGAAATAGCTTCCCTTCAGGATGACCTCTGAAAGCAAACGCACAGCTACCAAGAACTAAGACAACCCCGTTCTCCTACACAACAGCTGGAGTTGGGATATTAGTAAAGCTTTTTGCAACAGGTTTCCAACCTGTGTAAGTCCCAAAACAAAAAAAAAAAAAAAAAAAAAAAAAAAAAAAAAAAAAAAAAAAAACACAACAGGTAGCAACATTTTATATGTTCAAACATCCAAAACTTAAAAATTTCCAATACTCACAGCGTTATTTCATCGATCAAATGTAATGCAGACATAAAAACATGCGGGAACGCATCCTCACACTCACCCACTCACTCACTCAACCCCACCCACCCACTCACTCACTCACTCACTCACTCACTCACTCACTCACTCACTCAAACTGGCTATAGTTTGCTACAAAGCATCAATTTTCTAAAATAATAGTAAGGCATAAATGATAAGGATAAGTTAATTTTGTTAAACTAAGAAAGCCAGTGATGTTGCTCCCTCATGCTATACAAACAAACGTATATAAAATAAAAGTAAATAAGTTGAAATGATTGTTAAAAACAACACAGCAAATCGAGCCAATAAAAACAAAACAAAATTTAAGATCAGGTACTTTTTTGGGTCCATTTCCCAGGCAACAGTAAAGCTGGGTAAAGCACCACGGCAAGCCCCATCATTCAACAAACTATATTTAATAGTGGAGGGTGTAAATGACAGACAGTTCCACATCCAAAGGGTGTGGCTTTACATTTTTGGTCTTGAGGATTTTTTTTTCAGTTTCAGTCCAGTTGCTATCATAAAAAGTAAGGTATTATTTGTTTTTTTTGGTTGGTTGTTTTTTTTTGTGTGTGAATAAGCATGACAAAACACTACATTCAATCTTTATAATAGTTGAATTATAAAATATGAGTACATTACATATGTATATTATATATCTATATATAGAATTTAGGGAAACAGTTTCTCTAATTATTTAAGTCGTTCCTCAGATAAATATTTCAGTAACGTCCCATGCGTCCCGGCACCACACCACTGCGCTAAAACAACGGCAATACATAACCATACATAAAACTACAAGTCCCATAAGGCCATGTGGCAGCTATAGGACAGAACCAGCGGAGTGAGCAGCAACAAGCCACAAAGACACAGGCTTTTTCACTTTGGCAAATAGGAAAATAAAATAATAAAATTGGAGGTACCCTATAAGTAGTAGTACTTAAAACAGCAGTAGTAGTTAGCCTTAACGGTGTGTTTTTTTTTAACCTGTTCTTTGATGAATTTCTTAAAAAGGACAATTCAAACATTAAACGTTCTTGTCTGTTGGTGCCATTCTGCTTAAAGCGAACCTTCCACCTAAGTGCTGATGAGGTAATTCAAATAAAATGAATTTAGCTAAATAAATCATACATGCAGGGCTGAACTGGATCCAGACCATCAGACAGGGTAACAGAAAAGTTTGACAATAATCCTCAGCCCCAAGATTATGGATGGTGCTAAAAAAAAGGAAGAAAAATGAAAATGCCAGTGAGCTTTAGAGGTGCATATGTTTTAATTGTTAATTTACTGTATATGCGAATTGAGGTCTGGCTGACAGAGCATGCACACTCTAATTAAGTATACTCTGGTGAAGCATGTATGATTAAGGAGCTGAAAGACCAGAATCAAGGCCAAACCAGGAACAGTCTACTTAAAAAAAAAAAAAAGAGCAATAAACACTAGACGAATCCTGACTGCATATTAACTCTATCCATACAAAAAGTGGTTTTGGTATACCACACTATGTACCATTAAATCATTATGTGTTTATATGTACCAGTGCTGTGCCAGGCTTAGAGGACAGTCAAATAGAGGAGGGGTTTTTGCGATTTTTCCACAGAGTCTTATACACTACAGAGGCAAGAGCCTAAAAGCTAATTCTGCAAGTGGATTCCAGTGAACTCTACTGAGGATGAGATCCGATCTAGAATGATAACTGCATCAAATGTAGAGCACTGTAAGAAGTACAACTGGGGGGTACACGTGGCACTTGGAGGCCATTACCTATGCTATGGAATATTTAAAACCTTTTAAAAAAAAGTGAGCAAGGCCCAAGCTGTATTACACTTTAAAGCTAAAAACAACTCATTTAAGTATGTTCATTATGAGTTGTAGGTAGAGTTTGGTATAGAACAGAAGTAAGACATGAGGAAGCTTGTCAGTAGTGTAGAGTGGTGATAGTGAGGCCAGCATTTCGCTGATCCCCACAGGCACAGCAGCTAGCAAGAAAACGACTTTGGTTCAAGCTTTACATCATGGCTGAATTACATTGGTAAGGGGAGAATAACAGCTCAGTCTGCTAAAGCTCCTAAATATTGACCCAAACCTGCCTAGATATTTCAGTCTATTAAGGAACAAAACACTCTGGCATCTTACAAGCGCACAGAAAACAAGAACCTGTAAAACGAAAGCACCTTGTTTCCATCCACACACAGCACATCTTTGAAATATATTAACTTTATTATGGAGAGAGAGGGAGGGAGTGGGTGCCTGCTTCAGCCCTACCCCCCCTCTCACCTCTCACTCACAAAGACTTCTCAGCAATGAACCTGGAGGGGGTCAGGTTACTTTGGGGTGTTTTTTGCTGCAGTGCATGGCCCTGACCACCTCCACTCTTTTCAAGCCTCCACCCTCCCCATCCAATCTGGTTATTTGGTTAGCTGCACAAACAAGACAGAGCAGAGCGGAGGGGGAAGCCATCTCAACCGAAATAAAAAATAGTTTTGTCTTTGGAAATGATCTTCAAAATATTGCATTATAATATTTCCTGTTGTCTACCAAGAGTATCCACTCATAAATATTTAAAACTTACCCTACGCTACAATGGTAATATACAGCAACATGTTTTAACAAAGATTTTTGGTATATCATAAAAAAAGGCCAGCCAAAGACCTTAAAGTAAAAAAGACCTCTTATTCGGACGTGACATTTTCCCCCTAAACAACAGGCAGACCACAGTTCTCAAATCCAGTTATTTTTTGGTACAGGTACTGTGCACAAGTAGAAAAACAAACACCTTAAAACTCTCCTGGATAGAGGACAACCAGGCCTTCCACCTCTGGGCCAGGCTGCTTCTTGAAATGTTACAGTTGTCACCAGACATCTGGTGGAATCCTCCTATATGACCTAAAACCACGGAAACATGCACAAACAAAAAAAAGCAAACTGCTATAACCCCGCTATGACACTACACAGACAGCACAGCCTGTGATGGGAAGACCTTAAGAGGCTGACGAACTTTGGGACAACTACATGTCACGGCTCAAATGGTCATGCCACCAAGCAGCAGCATAACAGTTTCAGAAGCCCTCAGTGCACCATCTCCACATTCTTCACAAGTGACTGAGGTCTACACTGCCCAGCTATTGCAGCCCAAGACATGTCACCTTTGTAATGACTGCTCATGCAATCCTTTAAAGCTATGTGTCCTATGTAAATAATCCAATCTTGGGGTCCACGCTTTATACCCAGACTAGAAAAACACCTTTGCTACCAAGAATCGAGAATCAGTGTTGAGACAGCGACCGTACAAACGATTCCTTAAAGCAATGAAACCGTATCACAGCCACTTATATTACGCCTTTAAAGCCTTGTAACCACAAGTGAAAATTAAATAGGACTAAAGCTGCATCAGATCAAAGAAACCATAAGCCAAAGGGGGAAAAAAAGTTTGATATGAAGTTTCCAAAGGTGTGCAAAGAAGCACCTCTGACAAAAAGTTTAAATCAAAAGGTGTCTTAAAAGTTCCTCAGTAATTACGATCACAGTAAAGGTTATTAATGCTATGGATAAGGAGTAACAATAAAGTAATGTGTTTTTGGTTAGGAGTGTTTTAGGATCGAATAAGACATAAATGTAGCTTGACAAAAACTGTAGCGTGAGAAACGATCATTCAAATAAGAACATCTTTGCAGCCCAGAGTTCAGCTCTGAGCAACTTAACACTAGGCTCCCCTGCAACGCCAACATTCCTGAAGTTTGTTGCTGAAAAATCAGGCAGGCAACAATGGGAGGGAAAAAAAAAGATGAACTTATGAAAAAGAAAAAAAAATATTAAAATTATATAAAACTTCATTTTAGTAAGTTTCTTTTTGGTGGTAGCAAAGGGATTAAATAATGATTGATGAGAAGGAGAAGGACCAGGACAGAGCTGGGTGGGGCTTTCACTGGGCCTTGGAGGCAGTGCTGATGGTGGAGGCGGGCACTGTTGCCGTGGTGACGGCACTGTGGTCTGCAGCGACATGCAGGTTGAGGGCCCCAGCAGCCCCTGCAGCTCCTCCAGCAGACACCAGGCTCACCGGGTTGCTGGTGAGCAGCGACAGGTTCTGGGGGTTCAGGAAGAGCGGCGCTGTCACCAGGTTCGGCGTGCTGCCAGCATTAGCGTTGGCAAAAAGCAAGTTCCCACTGCCATCCAGAGAGGTGATGGGCAGAGTCCCACTTGAAGCCAGAGCTATGGAGGATGCAAAGTTAACGGAATTATCTCACTAATTAGGGGGTACCTATATGGAGGACCTACTAAATGAGCCAAAAGGCACACATACAACTGTGAAAACTAGTTCAACTTTGTTTGACATTAAATAAAGAACACATCTCTGACTCCATAGCATCTCAGAACAACAATGTTGATTGTTCCAAAATGGAAGCTACCAGCTTGCAACAAATTCACTATAGTTAAAGCAAATAAAGCATTAAATGTGATGCAGGGTGATAAGAAAATGACAGGTGTACTTGCCATTCCACACACCTTGGATAGTGGCCAGAGTACTGTTGCTCATCAGTGCCGGACTCAACGCGCTGCCAAGACCACCAGGAGCCAGACTCAGCAGAGCCCCACTAATCAGCACACACACAGTGACAGAGAGAGACAGAAAGAGAAAGAGAGCGACCACAACTTCAGAATCATTCTGTTTTATGTGTAAACAGTAAACTAAAAATTTTGCTCCTATGTAGTACCTTGCAACTAACTAATGTGCAACTAACTAACTAACTTCTATTATGTAACAAAACACAAATAAATTAGTTGATATACAGACTTAAACACACTTACTACCTTAGATGTAAACACCACAGTTCACAATTGAAGTGAAGAAAAGAATAGTAAAGGAAGCAGGCATAAGAGCACATACCCAGGAGTGAATTGTGAGGAGGCCATGAGGCCTGGGTTGAGGCCAGCAGCTGCAGCCATGGCAGCAATGCTGGCACTGGTAGGCAGCTGTGCAGCTCCCTGCAGTGCAGCAGACAGGCTAGATGCAGCCACCATTACCTGGCCTGTGCCCAGCGTGTTCACCGGCGTGGTGGGTGCATGGGTAACGGTGCTTGCCGGCTCCTGAGTGACCATGGACTCAGCAGAAAAGGCCTGTGGTGCATTGGGGGAGGGGCTGAGTGAGGGTGATGAGGTTGCCATGGTCACAGCGGGTACCGTGGAGATGGTGGATGCAGTCTTAGTAGTTGCCGAGCCCACAGTGGTGCCTGGAAGAAAGACGGTACAATGAGCTGACCCCCTTGATTACACCAAAGGTGGATCCAGGATGACAAAATATTTAAAACAGCAAAGAATTGTTACATTTTTATTCTATATAATAACCAGACTTAAAACAAACAAATCCTTGCATTTGTATCATATTCCCTAAAGCATAGAGGTTTGTCCATCACCAATACTTGAGTGCAGCTTACCAGTGAGTCCAATGCTGGAGATGCTCGTGCTGGTGAGAGGCAGAACTGGATTTACAGTCAGTGTAGTGGAGGTGCTACTGGTCACAAGACTGGATGTGCTAGACGCCTATAGAAAAGAATGGAAAGAGAATTTAATATCTACTGGGACAGGAATTTCTACAGATAGTTCCATAAAACAATTGTTGGAGCCAATGGTACAGCTATACTATTCAGCGCACCAGGGTTGTGGAGGGGGAGAAGATTGCTTTAATGGGGGTGCTGGCAGCACTGCCACTGCTGGGTGGGTTGATCCTCTTCTCTTTCTGTCGGCGGTTGCAGAACCACACACGGATCACCTCCTTCTCCATGTTCAGCTGGTCAGCAATCATGGTGATCTCCTCAGAGGTAGGTTTTTGGTTCTGCTTGAAGAGGACAGAAATGCCCTTTCAGCATGAGATAGCCAACGGAACTTTAACACTTTCACAGTGGGGACTAGGGTACAAAGATATAGTATTACTACAAAAAAGAATAATAATCCTAATAATCCTCACCTCTAGAAAGCTCTTTTCTAAGGCCACTCTGATGTTGGTCTCGATGCTGGTCCTCTTCTTGCGACGGCGGTTGAGGCCCTCCATGCCCAGCCCAGGGGAGCCAATAGAGCTAGGGCTGGACAGGCCCTGATCCAACGTCTGGTTCTCTGCACACACAGCACGTACAAAACACACAACTGGATATAAGTACCTGAGACTACTGTGGCTCATGCAGTCTTACTCTAGAGTAACAAACAAAGTCATTATTCATGATGAAAAGTTAAACAGTAAGTGACATTGGGTTTATCACACAAATTGCTATGAGACGCTGTGGTACATACAACAGTAGTCAGTAAAAATTAAAGCCAAACACTATCTCCCAGTAGTTCAATCTAACTATGAATTATCTACAGTATAGCTGTTCTCTACTTAGAACAAGTTATGGCAGGAATCTGCTCCATATCCTATCCACCCAGTGCAAAAGGGGATGCTAGAATAGAGAAATACCTGCATCATTTAGCCACTTCTCCAACAGAGGCTTCAACTTGCACATGTTTTTAAAGCTCAGGTTCAAGGCCTCAAAGCGAGAAATGGTGGTTTGGCTGAAGTCGTTTCCATACAGCTTTCCCATAGCAAGGCCAACATCCCCCTTTCACAGAAAGAAAAAAAGCTTACAAGAGAAATTGCTAGACATGATATAAATATTTATCATGCAATGTCATCTCATCAACATTGACATACAAGTAAACGATTGTTACTACAGAGAACCCTGAAGATACAAATTGACCAAATGTATATTTTAGCAGTTTACCTGAGTGAAGCCCAGTTTGATCCTCCTCTGTTTGAAGGTCTTGGCAAACTGCTCCAGTTCCTCCAGGTCACTGGGTTCCTCCAGACTGGGTGTTTCCATGCGCTTTGGTGTCGTCTGGTTGTGAGGCAGGGACTGGATGGGGGTAGCTGCTATGGTGCGGGTTGGTGTTGCTGGCTAAAGAGTAAGAATACAACATTAAGTGAGGCTCAGGGTGGTGCATTTTAACTATATGGCAAGTGGAATGCAATCAATCTCATCAAAGCAAAACAACAGATAAAGCTTTACTGTGACCCTCCTTCCTCCTGTTTCCTACTGGTTGTATGTTGGCTATGAGTATGTCGATATTTTATCCTTCATTGTGTCTGTGAAATTCACACTGACATGATTGTGCTTTTCAGGTTTTGGGGTTTCCTGACCTGTGTGGCAAGAGTGATGCTTGGCTGACTCTGCAGGAGGTTGGCTTGACTTTGAGGTAGTTGAGTTAGAAGATTCTGGGCTTGCAAGAGGCCTGTTAAAAATCATAGTTTAAAAAAATAATGTCAGTAAAGACCAGCCGAAGCAAGCTGGTTCTAAGCATGGCCGTGCTGAGATTAAAATGGCCGAGTACTCACTCTGCTGGCCCTGCGGCGTCTGTGAGATGATGAACTGCGCTGGCTGCAGCTGGGCAGCAATTGGATGACCTGGCTGGACCAGCACAAACTGCTGCAAATTGAGGTTCTGCTGCTGCTGCAGCTGCTGCAACTGCTAGGACACACACACACATACATGGAGAGAAAAGAAGAGAGACAAAACACTCACTCACAGGGCTAAAAGAGCCATGCAGGACTGAACTATATGAACTACCTTACATTGCTGAAGAACAACGCATGGTAGTAATCTGTGTATTTTAGTGACAGCTGGTAATGATATTATAAAGAAGAGATAAAATCTAACAGATGTTAAACAGCTTACCAAAGCAATCAAAGATGAGCAATGAGGGCATAATAAAAATGAAACTATTACACATGTGTAAAGGCAGATATGTGTAGGGAAGTGGTGAGAGTTCAAATTCTATTCTTCTTCTATTGCTCCAAGGTTCATTTCTGATGTTCACATGCCTATAGTACATGCTTTCAGTGGTGGACAGGGGTCAGCATGGGCACTGTGACTGGTCTGTGGCTACACAGCCCCAAATGCAGCAAGCTGCAATATACAGTGTGTTCTGGCACCTTTCTATCACATCCAGCATCAACATTTGGCAATTAGTGCCAAGGTAGCTCTCCTGTGGGACTGGACCTGACAGGACTGGCCTTTGCTCCCCATCCAAATCAGTGGACCTCGGATGCCCATGATGCTCACTTTGGTTCCCTGTTTGTCCTTTCTTGGACCACCTTTGGTAGGTACTAACCCCTGCATACTGGGAACACCACACAAGACCTGCTCTGTTGGAGATGCTCTGACCCAGTCATCTTGTCATCGCAATATAGCCCTAGTCAAAGTCACTCAGATCATTACGCATGCCCATTTTTCCTGCTTCCAAGACATCAACTTCGAGAACTGACTGATGCCTAATATATCCCAGCCCCTGACAGGTGCCATTGTAATGTGTTAATCAATGTTATTCACTTCACCTGTCAGTTGTTTTAATATTATTATATAAATCTCATTATTAATAGGTTAATAGGTTACTTTTGTATATGACAATATACATATTACAAAACATATATCTTATTTAAACCTTTCTGTGTTGGAAAACATTATTTAGCCACTAAATAAAGTTGCACTTTGTAAATATAATATTATTTATGCATCCTATACACTGTAATGACACTGTAATGTGTGTGTGCATTGGGATTGCTGGTGCTTTTAATCTCTGTGCTTTGTATACTCTAAAAGTAGACTATACAACTTTTTCCAGAAACATTTTTTCAACCAGGAGAGTTGAAGAATGGAAAAAGGCCAGGTGGTTTGTTTTCTAATGTTCACCCGTCCAGTTTTGTCCAGGATAGCCTCAAATTGCTGTTCATGGCTGAAAGGAATGGAACTTAAATGTGGTCTTCTGGTGTTGTATGCCATCCACATCAAGGTTCAGTGTTTTGTGCATGCCGAGATGCGTACCACAAACAGTGATTATTTGAGTTACTATATCCTTCCTGGCAGCACGTACCGATCTGGTCATTTTCCATTGACCTCTCCAATTTCTAATCTTTGCTTCTTCATACCGTTCGGTGTCTTCCTACAACCACTGTTACTGCTGTTGTTGCTGTCTTGATTCCACAAAAGTCCAAAACAGTCCACCAGATGACATTCTGATCTCTTTTCAGTCATGAAAGCCTGGAGATTTAGCACCACTAACCATTTTATAATAGCTGCTCCTAACAGGCTTCCCACACACATGTGCCTGTATTTCAGCATGCTCATAATTACTTGGTTTATGTATGTTGTGAGCTGGAATCATGTACCATCTTGGGCTTCCTTAGCAGGTTTGGGAAATATTGAGCTATATTTACTAGTTCCACATTCACAATGTGAAAACTAACATTTCCCATTATGACTTGACAGGATATTCCATTATTCATTACCATTCATGTCATGTAAATATACGCCCAAATGCAAATCATTCCAGTACACCCAAAAAGGAAATAAGAGTAGTGTGATTTAGAGTGAATGCTTGTGTTGTGCTTACAGGTGTGATCTGAATGGGCTGAGAAAGGGGGATCTGTGTGATCGGCGTGGCAGCGGAGGCAGAGATACTCGCTCCTGTGGTGCTGCTCTGCTGGCTGGCCGAGTGCTGCTGCACGGCTGCAGCCAAAAGCTGCGCCTGAGCCTGCTGCAGCAACAACTGCTGTTGCGCTGGAGTCAGAGTCAACTATAGTGTCAGAGAGGGAGACAGACAGAGAAACAAAGAGGAAGATGAGAGAAATCGCTCATGATTAAAATCAGTTGAACTACCATACTCCACTATATTTAAAGCTAGAACATGAGCACATAAGGGGAGCTTTCTGAACTCACAGAGAAGGATTGGCCTTGGGGCACCACAGAAAACCTCTAACACTAATAGATTCTGGAATGTCAGGGATATTTCATTAATGAAACTAAAAGTTATCTAACTTTTTTGAAAATCATTGATTCTACCTTTAAAGCCAATAACACACTACATTGGCAGGATGAAGGATGAAAACTGTCTAGCATGCTTTGATCTTGAGCAAGATGTGCTTGATGCCAAACATGAGCATGCATTCCCTCACACAGTCACACACATGGGCATTTTTTAATGCCCCAACCTTACTTTACCCACCAAAGAGTTCGATGCTTGACTGCAAAGAAAAATTGACACACTAGCAATTGACATACTGTACATGAGAATGTGGGCACTAGACATGGTATGGTTCAGGCCAGGGCTGTGCACTGTATTATTATGCATCATATTATTCATAGATTAATCAAAGTTTAGGTAGATAGCTTAACAGGATGTCAAATTCTGACCAGATGAATGTGGTGTTTATTCCAGCAGCCCAAAACTACGCTGCATCCATATATATTGTACACAAAACCCAAATCACTCTGAGGAAACAGAGATTTCACTGAGTACATCCATGTGTAAACATTAGCTCTGAGGGCAACATGCCACTTAAGCCAGCTAGTTGCCCATGATGCTCCAGCAGTGTACTCTGCTGGCCTGAGACTAGAAGCTCAGCTGAATTCACAGACTTACACCAAAGATCAAACACACAATGCAGTCAGAGCTTGCAGCATTTACTTGGTATTTTGGTAATAAGGAGGACATGAGGTGTGACTCTAGAAAGGGGGCCAGGTGGTTTTATCTGAACTTCTTTTTAGAAAGATTACATGAGGTAAGGGAACTGAAAAATATTGAGCAAGAAAAAAATCTTTCCTTTTCTTTCTTTTTTTTTACAATAGCAAAAGATATACAAAAGATGAAAGAGAAGAGAAATGAGTAGGAAGACTTGAGACGCAGTCTTAGCATAGCCCAAATTTTTCACAACAGCTTGCCTTATTTGATGATAAAAATACACTGCAGCCCTCCGAGACTTGAAGGGAAAGGGAGGTGGGGTATGTTAATTAAAGAAACGGTTATGCAGTGCATGCAAATTCTGCACCGATTTGCATATTCACCACCATCTGTTTCCGAGCAACTGCGGAGAAGCTAATTAGCATATAGGCACAATTAATTTCTCTTGTAAAAAAAGGAGAGAATCTTTTTTTTTTTCCATTGGCACGTCTGTGTAGCTGTGATCTTACATTTTCAAATAATCCATTATAATAATCTGCAACACACATGACTAAATAACTCCTCTACCTGCCCAAAACCACAGACACACACATACATATCGATATCGGAAGTATCAAATGTGCAGGCAGAGAGTCTGGAGCAGTCATTCACATGTATGATAATAATAATAATAGAGTTGGTCAGAAAGCTGAGGCATTCAGACAGGATGCATCATGTCAGCAGAGAACAATGACCCTGGGGAGATCTCTACATTCCTATGGGTTCGTATGCCTGAGGTCTGGGTCTTAAATACTTCTTGGTTAGCTTTCATTCAATTTTAATGTTTTATTTGTGCACGTGTTGTGAGAGAGAGAGAGAGAGAGAGAGAGAGAGAGAGAGAGATTACCTGTTGGAGCAAGGCTTGTGCTTGTGCATTGGTGATTGCATTTGTTGTTTGCACCGTCTGCCTCTGAAAGTCCAGTCCGTTTGTTTGGGCACCTGCAGAGAGAGAAACGGGTAGCTGCTAAATAGATCAAAGCCATAAAATCCCCTTTCAACTGACAAGATGCTTGTTCTCTCTTTCTGGATAGAAAGGTATTCTGTGATAAATATGCAAAGGCATTCACTTCTCTTCCTATGTCAGATATGGTCATATTACTACTCCTGTCTGAACATTTAAATTGTTGCCTCATTCCAGCGCAAATATTTTAAGACAGATTTCCATAGATTAAGTACCAAGCCATGAGAGTTTCTCCTTCTCAATTCCAAGCATTTCTGAAAGTAGTAGTAGTACTAGTAGAAGAAGAAGAAGCAATAATAATAATAATAATGATAATAATTCATTATTATTGCTTATTCATTGCTAAACTCCAAAAAGAAAAACAAAAATCGGACAAACCAAGCGAGCCTTTAACTAGTCCGGACAAGTAACTCACCTGTGTTTCCGTCCCCACTCTCCATTGCACATTTGTTTGTTTCTGACGGATTACTCATTCTAGAATCTGAAAAACACAGAGACAGACTTGAACTAAACCTTCCTCTGCATCACTGCCAGCGACCTCGAACTAAACAACTAAACCATGATGTCACCATAAGTAGGTTAATAAAGCCTCTGCATCTGTAACCACTTAACAGGAAACATACATCATCCTACATTAGCATGATTACACATCATAAAACCCTCTGCATTTTGCTATACAAAAAAAAATCAGGTCGACAATTAAGATATGCAATACACCTGAAGGGGTCAAATCATTTAACAAGCATGACCTCCATATATTAAAAGCACAGCATGCACATGCATGCAAACGCAAACACACACACACTCACTATCTCTTACAGTCTCACTCACCAGAAACAGCTGCACCTGTTCTCTCAAGCATGGTCTCCGTAAGCATCCACAATTGTCTCTCACCCCACGCAAGAGCAGAATAAAACCCAGAACAGCCCAGACTTCTCTTTTTGAGAAAAGAGAAGACCACTACAACCACCAAAAAAAAAATACCAAGAGACAAGTACTGACTACAGCAGTATAATGCACAGTAGAGTACAGCTAAGCCTACAGAGAAGACTGCTCTTCCTCTCCTGATCTCTTTCTCTCACTTATCCCCCCTCGCTCCCTCTCTCACTTTCTGCCATGATCGTCACGACAACCAGACTGTGAAAAACTTTTTTCCCCAGAATATAGAGCAGAAACAAAGCGTGCAGCTGGCAGTGCCCATAATGAAACATAATCAGTATTCAGCTGATTAAAGTTGTATGCAAATTCTCCCCTGCCTCGTTAGCACAGCAACACTTTGAAGTCCTGCAAGCAATTCATTCCACACAGCGCTCTGAAAGCTTTCTGCATAATTTACATTTTTCATAAATATTTATCATCTCATTAGCATATTAATTGGATGGCTTTGGAGGGGAAAAGAAGGGAAAAGAAATAACCTCTACAGCTCAGCACAATAGCTCACAGGAACCCACACAGGTCCAATTACCAGCACAGAGCTGCGTTTAGAATCGATACATGGCACCTGGACCTGCAAAATTAAAAGTGCTGAATTTGAATTTAAAAAACATATACAAATAGAATGATGTCGTTTACATAAAAAAAAAAAAAAACGGATGGACTGATCTGAGCCTAGAGTGGGAAACTACTTCAGTATCCTCCTTCATCGTCATCACAGCCCCTTTAGAGCTTCAACACACTCCACTGATCAAATCCAGCCAATTCTGTGGCTTTAATTCCACCATGGGACACACACTATGATTAGCATACCCAGATTAACTTCAGTGCTCATTAGCAGTTCTTTTAGGAAGTTAATTCACGTTCGCTAATTACTTTGCCAGAAGACTAAGTGCTTGCTCATTCATATACTTTTATTAAGCAAATTACTGGAGCCCTAAAATGGTGCACAAAGAATGAAATGGTGTAATTGCAAACACCCCAATAATGCTCCATATCTACCTAAACATCATATGCCTCTCAGCCAACTTCTTACAGATTCTATTAAACAAATAATATGAAGAAAACTAAAAATAACATGTGGCTTCTCCTGTTGTGTTTGATTCGAAGGTCTAAATTAGGTAGCAGGCTGAAGGTTAACAAGCCTCACAAGGCTTTATTTTATCTGTAATACTCACTTCAAAGTAAGCAGAAGTAATCATGCCAAAGGCAGTCTGAAAAACATTTTTGAAAGCAAGCAGAAAATAGCTCTGTCAACATACAAGCTGTCAGTGTGCTGATATTATGCAAATATCTTAATTTGCAGAGTTTAAAATATGGAATTTTTAAATATGGAACTCATTAGTGGTGTTTTATTGAAAGGCACACTGGATGCCACAAAGAAGATAAACAGTGTTGAGAGTTTCAGTACGAGTAACCATGGACACAGAATATTAATTGCATGCAAATTATCCATTTGAATTAAATTACAGAGACTTTCCAGTAGAAAAAGTAGGGTGGGCATCAAGGACATTCAATCCTAATATGCATAAAATAATTAATATTGCAGAGGTTTTTGCACTTCACATAGCTCAGTAATGTTGAGATGTTAAAAAAAAGCAATGTGGCATTCAGTAACCGTTTTCCCGGCCTGACGCAAATCTTAAAAACCTTAAATATAAAGGCATGTCCGAGTTTTTTTTTTTTTTTTTTTAATCTTAAAATTGGGGAATGAAGTCACACATCTAAAAAGCACTACATTAACAGCAAGTTAGACTATCATCTTTATATATAAAGTTTTATAAATATCTTTCTGCGGTTACAAGACTATAATAAAATACAGAAAGAAATAAGCGCTTGCCACAAATAACAGTCTGTTCAATCATTCTTAAACCATATTAAAGGCAGCTAATAAGGATTACACAGAATTACTGTGCCAGCAACAACTGGAGGATTAAACATTTAGATTATATTGATTATTATAGCACATTCCATCCTGAACCCCTAGGCTTTGTATTTGTCTGGGAACCCTTGAAGGTTATATTTACAAATCATATGCAAGTTCCCCTTTTAGATGAAAGTAGAACTTATATAGCACCTTTCATAAACCCAAGGTCATTACAAACAGTGGGGAAATAAATGCTAATGCACAAGTAAAGTTCTTGGACAAAAGGTAAGTTTTAAGTTGTGCTTTAAAAGAAGACAGAGTGGAGCATGAATGAATGGGAAATGGTAAGGAATTCCAGAGGGTTGGGGCAGCAACACTAAAGGACCTCCCACCCAGGAGGTCAGCCTGAAACTAGCGAAAGTCACAAGAACAGAATCAGACGACCTAGGTTTGTGAGGTGGGGCGTATCGGCAGATGAAGTCTGAGAGATACAAGGGAGCAAGGCCATGCAAGGCTTTAAAGGTTAATAGCAGGCTCTTATATTGTACATGCTCTGTAACCGTTAGCCAGTATAGCTGGTAAAAATCCCAGGTAACGTGGGCAAGTTTTGTGGAGGATACTAGGACTCTGGCAGCTGAATTCTGAATATACTGAAGAGAACAGAGTGTTTATGACGGTTGACCATAGGTGCAGTAACCTAACTTTGAACTGGTGACAGCATGCACCAGATTCTCAGCATCTTTAGATTAAAGCATGGGATGAAATCTTGCTATAATGCAAAGGTAGAAAAATGCAGACATAGTCATAGATTTAACATGTGGGTGAAAGGAAAGACAGGGATCAAATATAAAACCGAGGTTGCGAACCATGGCGGAAGAGCTATAGGCTGATCTGAGCAGAATGAGCTCGCTGACTGTGTGCTAGTTTTAGAAAGTTGGTTGGACAACCATTGCTTTAACTCACACATACAAGTTTCGAGTGAGATAGATCTGAATATCACCAGTATAGCAATCAAATCTCAGGCCATGAGCACACAATGATATATGGGATTTTTAGGGAATATTCATATAACGGTTTGCTCATATTCATAGAAAATTCAACACTTATAAAAAAGGAAATAAGGCTTTGTTTTAGTGCATAATCCTATCAGTATTAAAATTAGCCTCCACACCAAACCCCATTAGCTCACTATGCAGGATTCATAACGGCAACACAAACAATGGCCAGCTTTTACACGCCACTCTGCACGCTTGTCACAGCCTGCTGGCGCTTGCCCTTTGAGATTTGTGTAATAAATTTAGGATAAAGTGCACCCTTTTTTCAATCTTTTAGTACATTCAGTGCCACTTTGTTTCGGAAATCCAGCACAGTGCCTTCAAACCCTGCCTTTCAGAAAGCTGGTCTCTTTCTCTCAGTCGTGCAAACAGCAATCTGCCGAGAAACGTGTTGTAGCGTGTTCAAGCCTGAACTCGGCTCTGTGGGAAATAACAGAAGGCACAGAGCTGTAAAGTAAGTAGCTTCTTCCTGTCTCCTCTGGGCGCCTTCTTCTTCTTTCACATTTTCGTGACACCTCCCAAAATTAGACTTTCTAATGAGGCGCTGTGCTAATAAAGCCGAGGTTTATGCATTCTGTCATGGTAAACAAACGCCTCCCCCAGGCAGCCCAAACCGCCCGCTTTCCCCAAGAGCGACTCGCAGAAAATATCCTGCACGGGCGTTTATTACTATTATTATTATTTATTTCCATTCTTGTACTGGAACAGCAACGAAAATCGTGTCACACAATACTGGCAAACAGAAGTGTCTTTTTGACTGAGGAAGGCCTGATTTAAATCCATTCAAAAGCGCTAGCTGGCCTGCTAAATATGCAGCAGGGAGAACAGCTGCGCATAATAGCTGCAGCCGCGCGCCAGTGTCCATAAGAGATTCAAACAGCTACAGAAATCATTTACACACAGATCCTCCTACCGGGGGCTGAAATACCCGAATTATGCACAATTACATACAAGTATTTTATTGAAATATTTCCAGACCATCTGTTATAAATATATTTAAAAACAAATTATTAAAAATTGCAACAAAGGCACGCTTTGAGAAAGCTTTAAGTGTAAGTGGTGTTAATCGGGCGGTGTTTATTTATAAGACTGGTGTGTAAGTGTGACTGGGGTTTGCTCTTCATGCCCCGGTGTGTGTCCGGGCTGATAGAATATGCTGAAGAGCGCTTTCTCCTCCACCAGGCCCGCATGAATAACGCACAAGAGGGGCTGCACAAAGGCACCAGAATGGACACTAAAAAAAAATCACGCTGCGCTAAAGCCATTAGTCACAACCTCATATACACACACACACCAAACAAGCAGGCGTCCAGTCGCCCGACACGGCACACACTTTGACTAAACACACTCCGTGCGATCGCCGGGTGACTGCGACTAAATGAATATGCAAACCTTTCGGCACCGTGCAAAACAAATAGGCTACACAAAGCAGCTGTATTAGCATTAGCCTCTTAGCACACCGCTCAGCTACTTATAACTGAATTTCTCCAGGCTCGCCTTGACACTCGGTCTGCTCCCCAGGATGCCGCAGATTACTAATAGAATATGCTAAATGGCGTTTGCACCGCGGCGGTATGAATATGTAGCGCACTAAGCACGGCTCTAATTACACAAAGCGCGCATTTTGGCTTTAATGTACCGTCGCAGCGCAAAGCCCCGATTCAACCCGTCTCTCTCTCTCACTCACTCTCTCTCTCACACACACACAGACATACACACTCATACACACACTGAATTAATCCGCCGATATGCTGCGCGAAAATCAGCCGCTGCAGATCTCTCAACGCGGCGACGGCCCTCAGCGCCTTGTTTACGCTCTTGCTTCGTGCTTGAGAGAAAGAGTGTTTGAATATGAATATGAATATGTAAAATGCTGTAATGATTACCTGGTCCTGAACTCTCATCTTGACTCGCTGCTCCTCCGTCCGCCATTTTGAATATTTAAGGTGAAATCCCAACCCTAGACAAACACAATCCAGTGTAGCGCCCCATTGAAGCAGAGCGACTCGCCTCGCGTTTGTCATTATATTCAAACACCGCCGGGAATTTCCTCAGCTACGCGGTTAATATTTCATCAAGTTGCAGCTGGCCCTTTCGATACCATGATAGACAAAAAGGCGTCAAGACTCACAGCAAATGGCTACTCTAAACAAAAAAGAAAGAAAGAAAATGCCGTCTTTTCTTGTGCTTTCTAACGCTGCATGGAAGGAATTTATTAGAAATGATTATATATTAATCACAGAGCACATTTTACATCATTATTAGGTCGTAACTGAATTTTCTTTAGAAATTATTTATCATAAGAAGCTGTACAGACTGGACTAGACTAGACTAGTCCAAGCATTCTCAAACTACTTGCTATAAAAACAATCACAACATTCAGCTATTGAAATAACAGGTTCATTACTTTAATGTGTAACCTTTGACTAGCTATGCTGAGCTTCCATGTGCCCCTAAGGGTTTCCTCAGGGTTCTCCATTCTCCATCCTCTCACCTCCTACCCAAAAACATACCAGTAGGTTTATAATTAAGATAAACTGCCTCAAAGTGTAAGTGTGTGTGTGGGCGGGAGTGTGTGCATGGTGCATGGTGCATAGTGCGGTGTAATGGATTGGCATCTCATCCTTTTGCCTCGTACCAGCGATCTTGGGATAGGCTCCGGAACCACCGCAACCCTGACAACAATAAAGAGGTTGTATGAAATCAATAATTAGTCAGTCAATCAATAATAAGTGGGCAGTGTAGCTCAGTGGTTAAGATGTTGGACTACTGACCAGAAGGTCATGAGCTCAAATCCCTCCACAGCCAAGCTGCCACCGCTTGTCCCTTGAGCCTTAACCCTCAAGCGCTCAGCTGGGTAAATGCGATCAATGTAAGTCGCTCTGGATAAGGGTGTCTGCCAAATGGCATGAATGTAAATGTAATAAATATAATATCATGGATAATTGTGGGTTGTGATTATCCACCAGAGTAACAACAACGCAAAATCTGAGCTCAGGGCGGTCCCTGAGCCAAACCACTCAATAATGGACGCTGGTACATCTTTAATGGACTATGTGGATCCTTAAATAATAGGACATTTTGGAATATATTGAATATATGCTTTTATTAAAATCTCTGAATTTCTATAAGTCCATCAGTTGGTTTGTAATATCCATCATGAACTCAGACACTCATTAGGGATACAGTATACACTATCAGAACTAAAGGTACTGAACTGAAAGGTACAGTTTTCCTTGTTGCTGGCATGGTATAAAATACAGTATATAAAAATAATTATAGACTTTGTATATAAACCTTGTGGACCACAGATATACCTTTAATGCTACACAAAGCCTAATTAAAGGTACATCACATGCACTTTCCAAGGTAAAAGATGGCATCCTTGATGGTAGCATTTAAGTCACAGTTTGATACCTTTATTTCTGAGCATATATACTATTCAAATCTGGATCAGATTCTTTTGGGAAGCTAGCATTCCATGATAAAATGTGGGCATAAAATAAAAAAAATATATCACTTATCATTCAGCTATTTTCCTGAATTTAATAATTGATTCAGGGTGTGGGAGGGAGTCCCCTCTGAAGCGTTGTTTAAACGCTATTTAGGTCTTTAATCTCAGTGTTAGGTTTGTCCTGAGGCAGATCCATTCATTCATTCAGTTACATTGCTTTATTATTTGCAAATGATAACATGCAGATAACTATGGTAGTTTTTAATATTAAGCAGTTCACACATTATTAATTCTTTATTTCTTTTTTCTTTTAATAAAGTTGAATAAGTTTCATAAGTTTATAAATTTGCCCAAGTGAACTAAACCTATTCACTTACACCATAACTCTGTTTCATTCATTAATTTTCTTGACCGCTTATTCCTTTTCAGGGTCATGGGTGACCCGGAGCCTAGCCAGCAGCATAGGGCGCAAGGCAGGAACAACCCTAGACAGGGCGCCAATCCATCGTAGGTCACACACACACACACACACACACA
>JAOVYV010000050.1:32743-43389 GCA_025674545.1 Hassar affinis
ATATAATATCCAGTTATTTTAAATACTGCCCTTTATTCTTGATCTCTCCATCCCCTGTGTACAACATAAAGACATAAATATGACATGATACACAGTTTGCACCAGAACACCACCCAAACGTTTACATATTAAAAGAAGTTAAAGGTGCAAGACCAGAGAGAGTCACAACTCTAAATGGGTAGCATGAATAAAAGGATACTAGACTGTATTACACGGCTGTAACAGCGCCTTTTCTCCGGCTTTAACATTATTATATTGCTTCCTATTCAATTATTTATTATGAAGGTTTATTCTCTGATCTGCAGGCTGACTCGGTTTGTCATCATTGATTTATTAGGCAACTTCAGATTCGTTTTTTTAAATAGCCTGTAATAAAAGCTGCTTTCAAACCATTTTAATAGATTTCTGTAAATTTAAGCGAGTTGCGCTGAATTAACGGGTCACAGTGCAATGTTTTAATAAAGACCGCCGCTGAATATTTTTTTAATAAAGGACATCCGGGGAATTCATTTGCATCAGAAAATAATAATCATAATAATAATAATAATTATTATTATTATTATTATTATCATTATTATTATTATTATGATTATTATTAATAATAATAACAACAGCCGGCTGTGCCGTGGATTGGACTGGGTCTTTAATTATGCTGTAATATGTGATTCCATATTGGCTTTATTTAAAAGCAAAATGAAATAAAGTGCTTCTTGTCTAACAGGCTGCATTCTCTAATATCTCTGTGCCGTTTGGATTTTTGTAATTGAGTCACTGAGTAACTAATGCAGCTGAGTAACTGGGACCGAATAATTAACACCACGCTGTAATGTAATGTTGATTTAGGAACACTGGAGCAGATATGTTCTTGGCTGGCGGTTAAAATGGGTTTAGTTGGAGCTCTGGGGTTTTTCACTTGGAACTTCAGGAATGAGGAAATCGGCTGCTTTTGCTAATAAATATATTTATTTGTGTAGGAACCGAGCGGTGAAAAGACAAACAATGGGATTCATTACAAATTGCAGCTCCTCTACAGTAACGGTAAGCAGAAACCTTATTCTTATTCTTATTCTTATTCTTATTCTTATTGCCAATCATCATATCATCATAATCAACAACACGAATAATAATAATAATAATAATAATAATAATAATAATAATAATAATAATAATTTTGATTTACTTTTAGAGAGAGGGTTATAATTTAATTTTTTAACACGTGACTTTAGAGCGTCAGTGTCCCGCTCCACATTAACATCAGTACATAACTGCATAAAATCACAGATGTAGGCTTCAGAAACAGAAATCCTACGTGTTTGTAATCCATTAAATAACATGGCTCACACTGAATTAGAAAGTTAATAATCTAGTCGCGTTATTTATTTTTCTGGCCTCGATGTTTTCAGATGCGTTTTTATGCCTTATGGTAACCGGGGGAAAGAATTTCTGTTTACGTCTTCTAAAATACTATAGACGTAAATTCACCGTTTTCTTTTCCCTTAATCCTAAACGAGCTGTTTTAAACATACATCCTATACCTCACTGACTCCAAATAATCCCATGCTGAAATTTCTACGAAATTTCATCTAGGTATAAATTTGTTCTTAGCACTTTCTGGCCTACTTTTTTTTTTTTTTTTTTTACAAAACAAAAATCCATTCCGCTGAGCAGAAATGCTTTAATTAACACAGCCTACTATGTCTAAATATAATTGAGGTGACTTTAAAAGTATGTCATGGTCTGTAGGGGTTTTAATCTCACCTATGTGCCCCTCCACCCCCCTCCTAACCCCCTGTAATTGTATCTGTTATGGAAATCTGGCTGTGTGTTTGTGTTTGTGTTTGATTTTGTTCAGTTTGACCTATTTCTTTTGCACACAGGCATAAGGACAGAACAAGACTTCTATGTACGACTGATTGACTCCATGACAAAACAGGTAAGGCATTAACCTATATTAAGAAAACAGTTTCAGAGTAACTGTCAGATTTGATGAAGGATCAGGAAATATCAAAAGTGTGTGTGTTCTGTATGTGTGTGTGTGTGTTTTTGTTTATTTGTTTCTGGGCATATGATATGTTTGCACCGCATTGAGTTTAGGGGTTGTGTTCTTTAGTGTGCCTTAGGGGAATGTGGAACTAATCATGTCTAAATATGACATCCTTTCTCTGGGAAAGCATTTAAGATGACTGATGTTTCGAGGGTGTGTGTTCACACTAGGGCAAACATGTCTGGCACATTGCTTTATTGTAATGTCCCGCTGAAATTTTACCTTACAGTGTGTGTGTGTGTGTGTGTGTGTGTGTGCAGGATGCTTGCACTTGCTGCCTGTTGTATCTTTTTGCATGTAGTCAGGAAATGGAGTTTGTGCATTGCTACTTTTTGTATGTATTCTTAGTCATTGTATATTTACTGTGGAATGCTGTTAACTAAGAGCAGACAGTCTTTGAACAAATACTGCCTTTTCCCCCGAAAGAGCAATATATCTCTGTGTGTGAAAGTGTGTGTGTCATGCGGGAAATCAGAACAGCAAGGAAAGTAAGGTCCTAAAGCCTTGACGGCTAAATGTCTTATAAGATGTAACGTGTTCCATGGTGTATTTAAGTAAGAGCGTTACACAGTTGTTGTTTTTATTTCCTATCAGATCTCTGAATGATTCCCAATCATTATATTACCTGCGTTTTTATTAGTTTCCAGCTTCCATTGATTTCATTACAGATTCATAAGGATGAATGGAAATTATCTGAACTTTGGGAAAAAAATCAGCGACGCTTGTATTTATCTTTACAGTCTCAAAAAGAATGATATTAAATTGCATAACTAATTTATGATAGCCTTAATTGATAAAAAAAAAAAAAAAAAAAAATATATATATATATATATATAAATACTTTCTCTGGTCAAGCGTCTGTTTAATATATCACTGATTAAATTATCCTATTCTTATTAAAGTAAAGAAAAGTAACAGAATACCGTTTACATGGCATGGACTAATCTTGAAAAATACACCAGCTATTGCAAGTTGTGGCTTATGGAGATAAAGCAGGCATTCCCATCATCGTGTGTGTGTATACTGGTGTAGTTAGTATAGTTGAAGTGTGAAGCTATTGGGTAATTAGCAGGTGCTGTTTAGTCCTGACACACCCAAAGAGCAACAGTCTGAACATTTAGCACATCGTGTGCAGTCAATATGTGAGCACTGAGTGTGTGTGTATATGTGTGTGTACGTGTGTGTGTGTCACAGCTGACAATGACCAACTGCCCTGTAGTTCAATGTACCGTCATTTTGAACTAAGCTAGGAAATCTTAGTGACATATTTTCTTACCCAGACTCTTTTTTTAATTAAAGAGTAAATCACTACATGTTTACATTATTTAACCCTTTAAACCCCCAGGATCTGCCAGCGCCTCCAGCCTGACATTCCTCTTCCTTCTAACTACATACATTTCCTATTAATTTCACTGTAGGTATGCATCAGTCATAGCTGTTACTAAAACAAATCTATTACAGTGAATAAGCAAATAATAAACGAGTGTTAACGGGAATACAGTGAGTTAGTTCATGTGTATGGTCATACTGATCATGATTCATGAGTATCTGCTATTAGTTATAATTATTTTTTATAATCTGACATTAAAATGCTATTCTGCATGCCTCTAAACATCTGTCTTTGACAATATCAACACACATTTGCATGGAAATCAAAATTTTGTTTGGCAATATTAACCAATCTGACTAATCCTCCATGATAGACTGTAGATTAATGTGCAAGTCTGATCACTCTGATCACTTTTAAAATGGCCATTTCACAATCCGCTCAAATGTGTATTAATAAAAAAGTCCAGCCACAGATATTTTCCAGCCTGAATGCATAAAAAAAAATGCTACTCAATTTACTACAGTATACATTTGTAGTTGACTTGTTGAAGTTGTGTAAAGCTGATAGCATTGCCCATGCTTGTTCTTGTCCGTGGTTAGATTGACTGTGTGTGTGTGTGTGTAAGTTATGCACAAGTGAGGCAGATTTATATGTAGGTGAAAAGCAGGGACGTTATGCCGGAGGAGTAAATACAGAGGCTGGAAGACTGGCCCACTGCTCACTTCAGGGCACCCCTCAATAAAACGTCATTTATCTCACCTCTGCTGTCCCACTTGAGCACATATTTCACAGCGTGATTTACGGGCTGTTTCAGTGGACCACCGCAATACCTGTTAATGATGTGGTCGTCACTGAGAGAGAGAGAGAGAGAGAGAGAGAGAGAGGGGAGGGGTGGGTGGATTTTGAGTAATTTGGCATCCAAATAGTCATGTTGGTATAATATATATTAGCCATTCATTCTCTGAATTGTGGTGGCTCAAGTCCCTTGGGTTTTGTCAAGACAAAGACAGTTTCACCACATTTCGCAGGATCCGTTTCTCCAAGCTGAGCCTCCCTTTCAGATTTACATACAAAGGAAATATACTAAGTAAAATCACAGTGTGATCTGTTATATTGATAAAGCCTAATCTATGAGTAATAGTTTATATTTATTGCTCTCCTGAATCCCAAACACGTTTATATTTAGAAAAACAAATATTGCCTACAACCCATGACTGAAACCGTCCTTTTCACTGCCAAGATTTAAGGGCAAAGGTTAGTAATAAATGATAAACTTGCCCGATTAAAATGAATGGCAAAAAAACTTTAGGTCAAGAACCTACATTCTGTATAATTCTGATCATTCCCATTTTCTATTCATTCTCACTTTTTGGTTCAGGCTCTGTTTTAACTAGTGTGTGTGTGTATGCGTGTGTGTGTGCTTTCTGTCCTCCATCGCATAAATAACAGGAATTTGGCTTAGGATGGAACTTGAATCTGTCTCTAAGCTCATTTCTGTGAGCTCTCCTCTAACCACGCTGTGGTAAGACTCAGGCGTTGCGATGTGTTTAAAGCATCTCATTAAAAGCCCATAACTCGGTACAGACTGGCTACAGAACCAGTGGGCTCTTGCAGTCTGGCTTCGTCCCAGCAGCGCGCCGCTCTTACAGAGCAGGTTTATGGAGTTGTTCGACATGCACTTCTCATTAGCACCGGGCGAGAGCTGCCTCCTGAGAATCGCTCAGTGGCAATGGAGCGAGCGTGTGGACTGCATGTGGAAGAGTGGCATGACAGACGGAAAAGAATGATAGGATGGCAACTTGGGATGGCACAGAAAAGTATTATAAACCTGTATGAAGCGATTCTGTCTGACACAGCACCAGCAGCACATCGTTTACCTGCTCGCAAACACACTCTGGTGGGAAAGAGGAGAGAAACACAGGAGGGTGTCAGGCTGACAAGCCATTTGTGATCAGTGCTTAAGTCTGAGACACATCTGCAAAAGACAGCGGGAAAGGGTCTCCCCATTTTCTCTTTCTCTCTGCCTGTCTGTCTCTCTCTCTGCTTCCCAACAGCTGAGCCGCAGAACAAAGGCGAATCACCCACACACACGCAGTCAAACACTGCGCCTGACATGTTTGCCAGTGACACTAACAAAGAGGGAAATGCGTTTTCATGCATTTCTACTGAATTGTTTACATGCCTCAGATATAGTTGTCACTTCAAGGCAGTGGAGGCGGGCTGTGGATGAGACATGAAGTGAGGCTTGCACAAAACCAAAGATGTCTTAAAAAGCTGCATCGGGGGCTAATAAGAGCTGCACCGAAGTCTTGGCGACAAGCTTCCCTGTTTCATGCTTTCTGGCCTTCCTTAAGGAGCTCTTTGTTCACAGAGCTCTGGGTCAGAGCTGGTAGGTACACCCCAGCTCCCCTGTTGCTAATGGATGTGTGTGTGTGTGTGTGTGTGTTTTCAGAGCTCAGCCAGCGCTCCAAGTGAAAATGTGTATGGACAGGAAAGTCTAAAGTGTGCTCACTATGCAGAAGTTTCTCAGAAACCTATTCATTCTCTTTTCTTCAAATGCACAAGGATCAACCTTGTGTTTCCATTCATTAGCTGATCTGAAATGTGACACCGTTAGGTTCAGACACCAGAAACAGTTCAACAAAGTTACTCAAATCACCTACTAGGAATCTGTGTTGGTGTTTGACAGGACACCAGCTCACCCCAACCCCACCCCACCCCAACCCACACCAGCCATGTGCTTGGTATATAGCCACTGAAACACTTATTATGTCTGACATTCAATTATTTAGACATTTAAGTGTCACTAAAGAACAGGGTAAGTGAGGCTACTTGACTGCATGGTGGAAAAAAAGAATCTGTGTCAAAGCGGGGTTGTACTGCTGCTCCTGTATCCTTTTGGGAAAAGTATACAAGGGGAAAATTCAATTAAGTAAATGATGAAATAAATAACTAGCTGACCCTGATGCCGCTACGCATAATGTCGCTGTCCAGAGGAAAACCAGTATCTCCGAAATTGCAGCTTTACAGGAGATGGCAAAAACAATTAAAATTCTTTAATTGAAATGTAAGTTCATTTAAAAAGATCTTATTCCAAGCCATTTTGGGCCATTCTGTCAGTCCATCCATGGTGAAATGTTCACATGACAATAAGGGCAGCTGCTGTGTTCAAATGATGTAGAAAAATGAACATGCTAAGCATGCGATGATAAGCATGGTGCTGCAAGGTTTTTGTTTTTTTTTTTTACCAGCGTTGGCTTACTCAGGAAAGTGTTAGAGAGGATGTCTCACTTGAGAAGGTACACCTTCAGAAGGTTATACAGTCATTACATTTTGGTAGCAAACTATTTTTGGTGTTATTCCCAGCACTATGCGCCAGTGTTCTGTTCGATGCAAGTTTGTTAGATGCATCTTGTGTGATAAATGGAAGACCTTCCTTATTAAACGAACGCGTGGCAGGGTAGAGGACGTGTCTGTATCTGTACGGCCTGCCCTACGTCCTCTCACTGCCTACGTGTCTCTGGGAGAGCCTGAGGGTCAGAGCTTTGGGCTCAGACAGTGATGCATGCTACTACAGTTTTAGAGGACCTTGACCCTTATTTCCTCAATGCAGAAAGCGAACGAAGGCATGCTCCTGATCAGCGGCGGCCTTAGTACATACTAAAAACAAAGGAAAGGCTTTTTGTGGCTAATTGAAAAAGGCTTGCACAGTTTGTGACAGGAACCATTTCTCGTTAACGGCTGTTGCTTGTGCATGTGTGCGTGTGTGTGTGTGTGTGTGTGTGTGTGTGTGTGTTTGTATGTATGTTTGGGATAGGGTAAGTGATTCATGGCTGTGAAGGACATGTTGTGTGGAAATGGAAGGGTGGAAACAAAGCTGAGGTTTTTTTGGATGAAGTGTTGACTTAGCCAGATGGCTTGCTATGCTCCAGTCTGGCAGCCCAACTGCTCACCACACACACACACACACACACACACACATATACACATACACAAGCAGATACACATCCATACTCTATCTCTCAGCAATTTTATTCTAGGTGAAATTAGATAAATTCAAGCAACAATCTGTCTCTCGCTCTCTCTCTCTCTCTTTCTCTCTCTCTTTCACACACACACACACGAGCAGGGTGTGGTGCTCCAACATTTTGTGGCTGAAACATCTTCCATGTTTATATTATCCAACGATATTCCAGCATATTTTCCTGTGGGCTTGAACCTCTGGCCAGATGCCTCTGTAGGGTGCCCTCTATTACACAACACTCTGTGAAGTCCAGCCATCAAAGCAGCAAGCCAGTTGACTTTCAGAGCCTTACTTGAACTGCCAGTCTTACCAGGAAGGCATGATAGAATGATAACATTGCCAGGAGTTTGATTCTTAAATGCATTCTCATGAAACTGAACTTGTTACCAAGCAATGCATTCTCCCATACACAGGGCTTGTTTAGAGGAGAGAGGAGGCCATCCCTATTACAAAAGTCATTCCAATGAGCCCTCCCTTTATTATAAGCTTCTGATCCACACAGTTACTGTTACATACATGTCTGGTTTAATGTATACACCTTATCCAACAAGGCTTTCATATCAACAATGCATGCATTTCCTCTGGAGTGTATAACAGTTTTATCCTTAAGAAATGACAAATAAAATACAATGACACATGTTAAAGGCAAGCACAGTAATCAGCGTTAAGACCTTAAAATAAAAGACAAATGGCACTTAAGTATATTAGTAGCCGAACTAAACGGCTTCCTTGCAACCCGTTTATTTGAACACACCTTTTCTCTGGAATATTTTTTAAGTGTGTGTGATATATACACGAATTCATACATATTGATTAAAAGTTGAACATTTTTATACTCAAAATGAAATTTTAAGGCAGATGCATAAGCATGAGTCGACATAGTTTCAGCCCGCTGCGTGCTGAAGCAATTTTCCACAGCCGTGGTAAAGTGGGCATTAATTGGCCCACTGAGAAGCTGGCAAGGCCAGAAATGGACCTCCCTCCATACTGTTCCAAAACTCAGGCCTTCCCACAATGCACCGTGCCACTGTGATGGATTGATTAGTTGTAATAAACGGAGGCCCCTGTAATTCTGTGCACACAGCAGGCAGAACAACATGTCCCAAGCCAGGGATGCTGGAATGCTCCAGTTCATTCCCATGACACATGCGGTCATTTGGTGAAAGCTTTCTGCCAGATGGAATAAGGTTCACATTAAGCTTTGTAGAAGAGTGTGTGTGGGTGTGAGAGAGAGAACGAATGTGGAGATATGTGGTTTTGTGCTCAGTATGATGTTTCATGTAATGTTTTGTTTCAGGGAAATGGTGCCAGTATAAGCGCAATTCTTCCCATTGTTCACTCTCTTTACCCCAGACATTACTCATAACCTTTCTGCATATTTACAAGCACTATATCCATACAGAAGGTGGGAAAAGGGACTTGTCTGCATTCACTGAACAATGTTTTCTTACACTCCCCGCAGGCTATTATTTATGAAGGTCAAGACAAGAATCCGGAGATGTGCCGAGTGCTGTTGACACATGAGATCATGTGCAGGTAAGTCACCCTCATGCATATATCTCACTCACCCTTACACACCTTAAACCTGTGCGCTCACTCTTGGTTCACAGCTGGACATTGAGCGCTGCTGATCTGAAGACTTGGCACAAGCCGTAGTTCTCTGAATCGATCTCTTTATGTTAATCTCTACAGCTGGGGAAAGATTTCCGTCATAGCGTTAGCTAATTTTTAAGAAATGCCGCAGCATTACATTACCCTTTAATCTTTCTCTGTCTACTGCTTTTCTAATGTCTTGCCAATTATCATGAGCATTAATCACCACATTTCCTTTTACTGAGAAAAGCAAAGAAAATCCTATTTAGTCCAGTGTCACTTCTAATAGAAATCTACTAAAGGTTCTTGGAGCAATTTAAAAAAATAATAAAATAGAAAAAAGTATTTGTAATTATAGATCATATTATTTGTAATTATAGGTATTATAACCAATCATTTTAATATAGGAATTAATCAATATCTTATTTTTTCCTTTCAGAGAATATTTGTAGAGAAAATAAATGTGGGTTTGATTGCACGTATCACAAAAAAAAAAAAAAATAAAAAAAACGTGTTGAAAGTATATAAAATATATTAAAACTATAGATGCGAAGGGCATGGATGAATTTAATGCTGGAGGTTTTGCACGGTTGCTTTATTTTGTTTGTTTGTTTGTTTATCAAGCTAAGTAGTTGTACCGCATTGGGTTTATTCATCCGCGTGAGCCTAAAAGTGGAATGCGTTTTCCTGAGTGAAACTGCTGGCCCGCATATTTTACTTTTGTCTACACTATCATACAGACATATTCCAGTCATTTATCACTGTCTGAAACAGGCCCGGATAAGGTCACAGCAGTCTGTGTCTTATCAGGAAGATCTGGCCCCTCTACCCAAACAGCGTTTAAAATTTCCTTCTTCAAAACAGATACGGCTCTGTCTGTGAAGTTGCCAAAATGTCAGACAGAGTTTCTAATCTCAGATGCTGTTACTTGAACATGTCAGTGATGGCCTGCCTTAACCTGTTGTTGGGAGGAAAAAGAAACATCCACCTGAGACGGGATAGGCAATGAGTAGTAAAGGAGGGATGAGAACTATAGGATGCACCTTAGTGCAGGCAGGTTTATAGATGCCGTGTTCGTCCACGCCCCTTTCTCTCTCTCTCTCTCTCCTCTCTCTCTCCACCCATCTCTATCCAGGTCATCCACTTTCTGCTCTGGGAGGGGAGAGAGGCAGAGGAAGGCATGCACCTTTAATTAAAATCAAAAGATGAATTCTCTGCACTTAAAACTGGGTTGTGGAGATGGGCTCTCATCTATTTTTGGCTGAAGTGGGGAGCATTTGCACAGTTTTTCTCCTAAAAATATCCCACTCATGCTTGGTTAATTAGGACAAGGAAAAACTCATTACTCAATGAGAATCTTCATGTTATTCCTCTGTTAATGAATGCAGGTTACTTTGAGTTTTGACAATGAAGTATGAGAAGGTGCAGGGGACCTCTTTCTCCTTTCTCTCTTCCTGATGCTCTCTCTCTCTCTCTCAACTTCAAAGACCTTTATTGGCATTAACTGTTAACAAAACAACTGTTGACAAATCATTTAATAGGATAAATGAAACCAAAAGTAATAAATGTGAGATTTAAAAAATAATTGAATAATTAATACATTCATAAATAAAATAAAATTTTGTATATACATTAGAATTAAATATAATATACAG
>JAOVYV010000050.1:63442-81424 GCA_025674545.1 Hassar affinis
CTCCACAAGGCCACAGAAGGTCATTGCTGAAAAGGCTGGCTGTTCACAAAAGAAATATTCTAATCATTTGAGATACTAGATTTCTGCTTTTCATGAGCTACAAGCCATAACGATTGTCTTCATATATACCAGCTTGTTAGGAATTTGGGGTTAGAGTGCAGGGTCAGCCATGTTACAGCACCCCTGCATCAGAGAAGGTTAAGGGCCTTCCTCAAGGGCCCAATGGAGGTATCTTGCCAGTGCTGTAGTTTGAACCGCTGACCTTCTCATTAGTAACCCAGAGCTTTAACCACTGAGCCAGCGGCTGCCCCTTGGATAGATATACGGATGCATACATGCGTACATATATACATACTCCTTCTTAAACCTAATTTTCCTGCTTCACCCTGTCTTCAGTATCCATGCTTGTTCTCTCACAGAAGCGGACTGTGGGAGCCACACTGACCCAAATGAATTATGTCTCAGCTCTCTAGGGGTTGGCCATGAGCTATTTAGGACACTCTGCTGAGGAGAGAAACAAAGCGAGAGAAAGGGGCAAATAAATGTCCTACAGTAGGATGTTTCACTGTGTATGTGTGTGTGTGTGTGTGTATGCATATGTGTTAGTGAACGTGTGCATGCTATGAGGACATTTCCCAGCATGCTCTGCTCAGGAAGAGGAGCCCTGCCTCCCACTGAGACTTGCATTGTTATTGTACCTTCCCCCTCCACCCAGTCCTGTCTGCAACCCTGACAACACATATGTGTTTTACTATCCTTATAAGCAGCTTCCATTGAACATAATTTTCCAGGCAACTAATTATTGCTTTGCTACACCTAACTCCAATGCTAACCTTAACCCCAATAATCATTTGGCTCGTCCCCCTGAGCAACAATTGTGTACATATAAAGCTTTCCTTGTCCAATCCAGTTCTAAGATACATGATACATGTGCCCCACATATAGGGTTAGTGTTAGCACAAACCAAACCAAATCACTTATTATAAGAAGCTAGTACACAGTATTTATAGTATATATAGGACACTATGTGTATATTATATCTAGACTTTCTGGTTGTTGCTCTTAATTTCTACACTTTTTACACTCTTATAATTTCTTATAATGTGTTGCATGACTCTGTGCATTCATCATTGCTTTATTGATAGTCAAAGCTATGTAAAAGCATCTGCTTTTATCTCTATAGAGGTGATTATTCAAACACCACACTCCAAGATTAAAGGTTAAGCATCAGCTAATATCACCCTTATGCTAACATGTTCTTCAGGCAGAAAGAGAAGAACAACCCTAAACAGCTGCTCTTATTACTACCTGCTCTACCTCTTCGATTCTGACAAGTGGCACTTCGATCACTGAGGCAGATAGTAAATTGAACGTTTACAGGCAGAGTAGAGTAACTGCATGGAAAACAAACACATTAAGCATATACCTGTGTACACTGAGCACATATGAGGGTGATGTTTTGCTTTATATCGGCAGTGCCAAAGCTTTGCCTCTTGTACTGGATCCCGGGATTTGTTTTAGAGAAAACGTAGAAGATAAACGCTAATACAGGATTTCTTTCTCATCTCCGTGGGGTAAAATGGAAGGGTGCAATTTTCTAATTCGGCCAAATAAAGTTCTCCTTTTGTCACCTGACAGGCACCCAGCTTACAGAGGTCAGAGGTTGCGAGGCTGCTTTCAGGAGAGCACAAATCGATTAGCCGTCAAGCTGCTGGCGCTTGGTCCGTTTCACAGGGAGACGCTGGGCCCCAATTTCCATAATTGCTCACAGCCTTAAGTGCTGTTACCTTTAGTAAACCAGCGAGAGGGGGGCTGGGGGAAGAGGGGGGCGGTCACTGGAGGAGAAATGATCAGACAAATAAAGTGAATGAATAATGAACATGCATGGATATACTGAACAGAATCTATCGATCTGTAATTGAGTAGGAATAACTTTGCTGGAATTAAAAACTCGACCTCCTTGCCGTATGGAGATTCTCCGAGTCCTTTCCTTTCAGTAGCTCTTTACCCTAAAAGATAGAGATTACTCAGTTGCGTGTGAGGAGAGGTTGATCTTATTTAGTTGGTTACAGTCATAGCATTGCCATGGTAGAAAGATATTTGATATACCCTCTTCTCTTCCTCTATCTCACTCCTCAGCATGAAGTGAGGCATTATCATATACAGCAACATGCAGTGCTTTAATGGCCTGCAATGCATCTTTCTGATTGGCCAGGTGATTGATTGGTAGTCATCTCTCAGAGTTAATTCGATGTGGGCGGTGGACAGTGGTCAGGGCCTTGGTCTCTCATTTCTAAGTTGTAATGAGCAGACGGGCTCATCTGTTTATGCTTTAGGCTGACTCCAGCCAGGAAGAGAGGTCAAAGGTCACTCAGAAGGCTGTGAAAGGTGCCTTGTGTGGCCATCACTGGTATGTTGAGAGGAAGAACAAGAGTGTTGAGCAGATGCAAGACTAAGGGGTGGTCCTGCATATAAGATTAAACTTCCACCTGAAATCTGCAATACCTTAGCTCAATTTTTCCCCTTTTCCCCTATACCCAGAGCAGATCCGGTTCTATTACGAAGAGACTCTCCAGTTTGACTGATGACTGTTAGCTCACAGTGGCTCACTTAAGCTATAAAGGGCCTGTGATAGCTGCACACCAGCCTTTTATCGACCCTACACTCACGTGTATTAATGAGCGCCTGCGTTCATGCCCGTATTCCCTCTCATCTCCTTATCTGAGCTTCCTCTCTTGTGACAGATGAGCGTGTCTGGAGGGAAGCGTGGTCAGACAATGGCCAGTGGGCGTATTTGTGTATGGATGTATGTGCATGTGTGTGTAATGAAGCCTCCAGAACGGTGTAGCTCTGATCCATGCTGATTTAGTGCCACGCTCCGTGCTGTTAATGGGCTCACACAGAGAAGGAGATGTGACGGCAGGGGCAGGCCATATTTAAGGGGCTCTGACTGCTCATTACTGACCATCACTGATCACTCACCCACACCATCAGAGGCCTTACTTCTTCTTTAAGACTGTGCTGGGATTTCAGAGGCAAACAAATTATACACAAGATTTACATTTGCATGGCCATTTTCACAAATGAGGCTAGTAATGAGGGCTGCCGAATGAGAGGGAAAAATGTCAGGATGGAGGGTGCGAGGGAGGGAGGGAGAGGGAGCGGACAGGCTAATGTCATTCATGGCACAACATGGCCCGCTTTATTGAGGCTCATGTTCCCTGACCTCTCTCTTTCTACATCATCAAATTACAAATTCCATTACAATGAAATGTTTACAGCATCAACCAAATCCATGCAACCTGCCTGTCTGTGTGTGTGTGTGTGTGTGTGTGTGTGTTTGTGAGTATGAATATTTTGATTATACATGAGGTTGTAGGTGGGAAAAGCACTCTTAGAGCACAAGTGGAGCAGCACAGGCTATTTTCTTCAGGACATACTAAAATGCCTGTTCAAATGATTATATATCACAGTGCAGGAATTAAAAATAAAGCCATCAGTATTAGTGATAGATTCAGATCCAGACAGAGTCCAGCCCAGAACTGAAAGAGCACAATCTGCATTAGTAGATCTTGTGCTTTATACATTACTAGGCCATGCCAGAGAGAGCAGAGCAGATATAGCAGCAGCATGTGTCCTGTAATATTGAGGTCAAAGTCACAGAGTTTTGAAAGACGAGAACTATTAAAAATGTACGGAGGATATCGCTGCCTTTTTTGCCCCTTATTTTATTTTCTTGTTGCCCAATAGTAATGAGTTCGGTTACAGTGGCATAGTTATGTTGAATTTACTATCAGAATTTGGGTTTTGAATTGTAAATGAGAGCTCATAAATAAGTGGCCTTATTTCCGATCTAATGCATCATAATTTAGGTGGGATGTTAATTAGCAAAATAGCTCGGAAAGGACACAGGATTTATGTGGCTTTTGCTCTCGCTTTCTGAGCCTAAAAACAGTGAGGGGGGAGAGGAGGGACTGCGGGTACGCACGGTGCTCAGCCTGGGTAAATAAATTCATAAGAGGCAAGCCTGATATATTTCCCTGCTGAGATCCTTACGGACAAACGCAGAAAATTTTTGCGACCTGAATTTTCAGGGGAAATAACATAAAATTGACAGCAATGTTGGTGGAGCGTCTTTCTCTCTTTTTCCTTTTTCTCACTCTCTGATTCTCTGGCTTGTTAGAGAAGCTGTGAAAGTGGTGATTTATTGGAAATTGGGTTTATTAGATTCCTCTTGAATAAGATGAAGTTGGAGGACACAAAGAAAAGAGAAATCTGACTTTTCCACTGACCTGGCAGTCTGGGAATCCCATTCCATGTACATTTTTAAATGAAGGGAAAGTCGAGACTTTGTTGCGTCCAGCACTTCGGATTTGTGTGGCTTTTCACTTGACATGATTTTGCTCTTAAATTCAGAGCTGGGCCGCTCCACAGAGGACGGCTGTATTGTAAGTGAGTGCCACTTCTCTGTCACCTTTCAAGGGAGTAAGAGTGTCAGCTGCCAGGGCTAACTATTAATATAGAAGCTGTGTGGGTTGTGCATGTGTGTTTATGTGTGTGTAAAAGTTTTCTTCTCCATGATCAGAAATTTGCAAGATAAACCGTAAGGTTCATTTGAATTACAAATGGCTTTACTGCTGTATTTGTACCCTAATGATATTGGGAGAAATAGAGCTTGGTGTGTATAAATGTGTAAGCATTCATTAGTCATCCACGTTCTTGCCCCCTCATCCCACACCATCTGCTCCACCCAACACCCCAAAAACTAACAGTCACCTCATCAGCACTGTCATCACCTACAGGAAGACAGGAGAGGGATCCAAAAACACACAGCCACTGACAGAACCCCACTGTCGAAAGAAAGATGCAGCAAGCAAAAGCCATGTGTGTGTTCAGATTTTTTTGCTTTGCTCTGGAACTTGAAAAAATGACTGCCAAAGGACAATGAATAAACAAAATCTCTGGATTACAAAACAACAAATTAGCCAAAAAATGTGGCTGCTTAGATACCCAAACACAGTTTCTCAGACCAAGAGACCAAGAGAGATCAAGAACTGCATGTAATTTAGTGTCTGCAAGAACAAAAATTCAGTTACAAGTCTTTATATATAATATAGCCTTTTTTGTGTAAGGTCTGTTCTGAAAGCCTGTTAATGCATGTGAAGTTGCAGAGAGCAACTGCATTTGTATAAGGAGTGTGTCTGAGAGGTGTTCAGTGCAGCTGGAGTATTGGACGGTTAGGCTGTTTCCACGGGAACCCATCCATCTCACCCATCAACAGGTCCAATGCCATGTAGCAGGATCCCAACCTCCAGCCCATAACCAGACGGGTGGCAGGAAAAGAGAAAAGGAAAGATGGGTGTAATTTATAATCCTGCTGTTTCTTTCTAATATGCCACCGTTTAAAAGTCCAAGCAGCCTTTATTTTATTTTGTCATATATATGTTACAGCACAGTGAAGTGCAAAGTTTGAAATCCCTTGTCATATTTTATAGGCCACTCATTATTATTATTATTATTATTATTATTATTATTATTATTATTATTATATTATTATTATTATTTAATAATAGTATAAAATGAAACAAAATAGACACCAAAAAGTATTTTAGTTTTAAATAATGTTTTCAAGTAGTTGTAATGTTTAAGTAAGAAATTAAAAGATGAATAATATATGGCAATTAATTATGCATAAAGATTTGTATAAAAATTGATTCTGGAATAATGTACAAAGCTGTATAGAATATTGTATATAAATCTTTTTTTAATACATTTTAAAAAGATATAAAAATATAAAAAAAGATTTAAAGCCTATGCTATATTAGAGTTATTTATACAGTATCTCTGAATGGGTTTTACATGACTCCACATGACTCTTTTGAGCCGTGGTGTGTCTAAATAGCAACCCAGTGTGACTGAAGTGTAAAAAAAAAAAAGAAAAAAGAAAATAATAATAAAACAAAGAAATATGGACCCCCCAAAAAATGATAATATCAGATTAAAAGATTAGAAAATATCAGATTATTCTGGTTAAAAAAAACAAAACCCCTAAACTCATGTACAGTATGTAGATCTTGAGGCATGAGTTTCTGTGACTTATAACAGACATATTAGTACATGTAGAATGAATTAATACAGTATATATTTACAGAATGTAGCAATTTCTCCTTTCTTGTGCTTAAGAAAGATAGACTGAAGTGGATGGGGAAGAGACTGAGACATCCAGCAGCCTGTCTCATGCCTCATTACAGCTTAAACAAGTGAGTCACTGCGTGAGGACGAGAAGAGCCAGAGAGCAGGCTACCTCTTACTCATCCATCCATCCATCCATCCATCCATCCATCAATGTACCTACCAGTCTACAGTAACTCAACTGCTCCCTGCTTCTGGCGGCTTGGAGAGAACCTTGTTTCCTGGCAGGCTGTGTAACCGCAGAAAAATGCACAGTGCCTTTATGCAATACAGAAAGCGTTAGATTAAAGTATTAGAGATCAATGTGATAGGTATTGGTTCAAGAATTAGACACTGAAAACAGCATTGGCAAGCCAAAGGCACTTGTGGTTCTTTCCAGAAACATCAGCCTGACAGTAAACACACATATAACAGCACTTTTTTCTTTTGCTTTACAATCCTACATTTTTTTTCTTTTCTGTCACATTTATACCACATTCTACCCTGCACACAGCTGTGAGGTCAAGGTGGCCAGCCACTGGTGTCAGGGTGTGTAGGGTGATTTCTGCTGTTGCTTTTTATAATTTGTCCTGGAAATGTCTCCAGCCACTCAGGATAATGAACACTGTTCTCCATCTCAGCGCTGACAATAGTAGGAAGGCCTGCGCTGTGTGTCGGAGAGCGAGAGGGTGTGTGGGGCTAAGTGTGTGTATGTGTAGACAACTTATTATGTTAAATGTCTTTTGTTCTGGATCGCACGAGTTACAGTACAGATGAATACAATAACGATTGCGCACGAGCACAGGAAGCCTAGAACTCAGTCAGTCGCCTTTCTCACTTCAGGTGGCACACATCGCTCCTGCTTTCCCCAGCATGCACTCGCACGGTATTTTTGAGTGGCTCATCAGGCTCAGAGCGGCGCGTTTCACCTGAGCGTGGTGTGACAGCTGATGTCAGAAACGTTCAAGGTGGGAAACATGGGGTGAACTGCACTTAACAGGGATGCTGACGGGTGGCAAGGTTCATATCACTCATCTACAAGCCATGGCAAAGACAGTCAGAGTGAGAGTAAAGCGGAGAGAGTTTAGACTGGCAGCTCCTAGAGATAGATAGACGTAGCTCTGGATAGTAATGTAAAACTATTTACTTCTTCTGGCTAATTTATTCCTATTAACTTGAATGGAGAGTTATGATTCTCACTTTAGGTGCCAGAGGTCCTGGGTTCAGATCCCAGACAAGAGACTCATGCTGAATTTAGCTGGTAGTTTTCTCTTTTACTGTATCTCTTCAGGGATGATAACAGCCATCCAAAATATCTTAAAGACATTGATGACAGAAAAGAAAATATAATACTATAATAAAGTAACCTAATTCCATAAAATACACAGCCAATAAATCCTTTGAAAAAAAGAGAAATTAAATATTAAATATTAATAACATCCCCCCTATAGCTTCCTCATTAAACTTAGTTTCATATACTATAGACAAAAAGCATTATCTATGTGACATTTGTCACATCTGATCAACGCCACGAGGATGAGGAACTGCAAAGCACGTCAGCGATTCTCCTTATATCCCTTTCATCATGTCCACTGATCCAATCCATAGCCTGTTCATCAGTATACCTATAACTGGTCAGAGTGGGAGGGAGATGGAGAACATGAAAACTATGGAAAAACAAATCACGCAGGTGCAAGAAAGAAAAGAAATAAAGGAAAGTGAACTGGTAACGGTATAATACTGTATACTCATCAAACCATAAATCATATTACATCACAAGATGTAACAAAGTGTTTTAAGGTTTCCTACTGACATGGCGAGAACTACACACACACACACACACACACATGCACACACAGAGTCAAGGTTTAACAGCAGACAGTGAAGGCGAGGCAGTCCTGTAGCTCAGATTTCACTTTCCTTTGTTCTCCTTCCCATTTTATTTACCATTTATTTGCTTGAAATGTTTAGCAATGTGAAAATGAGCACTTTTCATTTCAAACACACACACACATGCACACAAATAATGGAACAAAACCTAGCTACAAGCCGATTAAGCCTAAATAATTATTTAAAAGAGAAGCCATCAATATGTATGCAATTCTAGTTACAACTAGATAGGTGTATTTCCTGGAGAAAATGCGAGTGTGATTGCAGCGAAGCAGTGACATTAGCATCAGCACCATTCGCATTTCTGTGTGTGTGTGTGTGTGTGTGTGTGTGTAAGCACATAGCTTGGGGCAGAAGATGCCAAAACATTTTCTTAGACTCATGATTATGATTGTGTGTGTGTGTGTGTGTGTGTGTGTGTGTTAGTACATAGTTTGGGGGTGCCAATACTTTTGATCAAACACATGATTGTGTATTTCTTTAAGCATATAGTTCCTGGGAGTGTAGATACAGTTGATCAGACTGGTCATAGCGTGTATGTAACGTGTTATTCAAGCAGAAGTACTGATGACAAAAAAATAGAAACTAAAATGAAAAGCAATGGAAGTGGATGGGAAAAAAGGGGAATAAAAATGAGTGTGGAGGGTAAACGAGTGCACGGATCCCTTATCCTTATCAGGGGTGCAACTACATACTTTCTGAAGTGTATGCAAACATATTATCGGCGCCCCCCTCCCCCGTCTATGTGTCCAGATTTTACTAGTTACTATATGTCCGGCATCGATTTGGCGCCCCCTCTAGTGCAGCGTCCCTATGCTTCGCATATGCCGCATACCCACTTTTTGCGCCTCTGATCCTTATGCAAGTGCACCGATCCCGACCATGTCGGATATTTTAAAGTTAGAACGGTGTCGATTTTTCGAAAATCGCGGCAGTTGAAATCCAGACAAAACTACACCGAATGATCCTGACGGATAACAATAGTGTGACTGCCTACTGCAATCACACTCATTACACATAGAACGTGAACAAAAAAAACGTCATGAACACAGCCTCTGATCACACTCTGTTTCCTTAATCATTAGCAAATAAGGCCTGAGAATGTCAATTCTTTCGTTTCGGCTCCTTTGAGAGTGACTGGTTATCTTGGTGAATGAAAATGGAGCAGGAGTCATTAATCCCAAGTTACTCTGTAGTTTTTTGTTTTCCATTTGTAAGTACAGCAGTTTGCTTGTTTGCTTGGCTGAATTCTCATGCTCAATAAGAGCTGCTTAATGTTTTACAGGTAATTTAAGCGTAAATAATGTCTTCTTGTGTGTGACCTTAGCTAAACGGAACGTCCAGCATTATTAATGCTTTTCTTAGCTTCTGATACTAGTTGTAGTGAGAGGAGTAAGACCTTCATTTCAGTACACTACCCCCACGATGTATCTATTGTGTCCTGTTTTTATGTGTTTATGCACCTCCACGCTTAGTAACATTCCTGCTCCAGCCCAGCCCTAGAGAACAACATTCCAGCACTGTTTCCTATTTGCTTCCCATTAATGTCGGCGCAGAGCCCACTGACCTTGTGCAGATGCTCTCCAAACTAGTGCAAAGAGACTACAGAGCAGCTTAAAGCTGCACATGGTTACAACGTCCCTCACCTTTTACATTAAAGCACTGGTGGATCTTAGAGTATGATCAGATGTTTACAAGCAGTGAGGTGATAGATAGATCCAGTCATCATTTGCAGCTAAAGATAAAAGATAAAGACAAAAAGCAACAGACAGGGGGATAAGGACAGATAACAAAGCTTTCTTGGGTGACACTCTCTTTTCCTTTTTGGCCAGATGCTGTTTTTTGTGGAAGCGATATTAGGGGGTGTGGCATTTGAAATCCACCAGCTTTTTCTAAAGCCACATTAGTCCACATCAGTACCTTATATCTTACGTCTTTGTCTTATTATGCCAAAATAATAGAGACAAAGGCATTGTCTGTGAACTTTCCCTGTTTGACTGGCTGTGATTTAGCTTCCTGTTTGGTATGAGCAATTCAGACGAATAAAGGATGTGTAATTAATGACAACAGATAAAAGATGTAGGAATTCCAGAGAGAAGCGCAGTCTGCGTATGCGTGCATTTTCCGACTTGCATCCTTTTCGTTCTTTGATTGCCACTAAGGTCCCTTTTATACTCACCCTGCACCCATGCTGCTATGCAGTGATTTTAAAAAAATCCTCACACACACCCTGCGCCATCAGGAACACAGGTCACGGCTCTCCGTACGGGTGATGTGGTGTGGTGTGGTGTGCTTTATTTATTTTGGCTCCTTGGCCAGAATGGCAGCAGTGAAGCTGCATTTTAATGAGCCATTATACAAGCATTCTGCCCGAGAACCGGCTCATCTTACTCAGGTCAGGGGTTCTGACCCTTACATGCTGTGTGTTTAGCAGCACTCTGAGGCAGAAGCTGGTGTAGGAGGACGGCAGACTGACACACTCCTCACAGGCCTGGATGCTTTATAGAAAGAGTTGCACTGAGCAACTCTTATACACAATCGAGTTTGGTTCTCAGACACAGAAGTGAAATGCCATGTACCATGTAACCTACTGCATTTGTGTCACTTAATTGTATTTGAAAGATTGATCATTTTGTCCATGGAAGAGCTTGGTGAAAAATCATATGTACACTAACACTTAATTTCTATGTTTGGTCTTTGTACCAGAGCTATGAAGGTTGAAATGAATGGAAATCACACTCAGAATCTTTTCTTTAAATACATGTTCGTGTAAATATCTACCTTCTTGAGTCGTCACACAGGCTGGAGGATATGCTCAAAGAAGCTGGGACTGTTATATATGTCACACTGTGTAGCTGATTGCTGTGGACAACCAGGTGCTTGTTTCAGGCATGTATATGGAGATTTGGAGTATATCTTGGGGTGAGACTTCTATCAATTGTAAGATACAACAGTAGCTACAGACCCAGTGCAAAGAAGGAAAATGTCTCATTTCCTTTTAGGTTTCTCTAAGCGTCATGTAAAGTGTGTGTGTGAGAGAGAGAGAGAGAGAGAGAGAGAGAGAGAGAGAGAGAGAATTTATCCCCACCAGAATAGTAATATCTGATATTTTTGACCTTTCAGGACAATCCAAAAAGTTGCCTTTTCATTCCTCAGTTTAATGTTAGGGTTTGTATTAGGCATAGCATTAATAACTACAGTATGTCAGTGGAAGGTCCTCACAAGTATAACAAGAAAAAGTGTGTGTGTGTGTGAGTGTGTGTGTGTGCAATATTACAGTGTCTGAATGATTTGATTTTCTGCAGGTTTGTGGCTCTGCTCCATGCTCATGCGCTCTGTGCTTTACTGGACCTGTGTGCATTCACTCAGGCTCAGGTCAATAGTGTGAAGCTCCAAAGCCTGCTGCTGTGTAGCGCTATAAAGTGTCCACTTTATTAGTGTGTGCAAGTTTTTGCTCTACGTGTAGCCTTTATTCATCTCCACTACCTCCATTCCAGTTATGTATATTCAACCCACATCCTTAATTAGGAGGTGTGGTCCTGCATGTATGTGTATGTGTGTGTGTGTGTGTGTGTGTGTGTGTTTTTGGCAGCGCATTGTTGTACCCACATGATAATTGAATGTGCGCTCAGCCCACATCCGAGCCAGCGTTCCAGCTCACACCTTAATTAGTTTAGCTTTGTGTCTGGCTGCTGTGCCATCAGTGGCCAATCGATAGCACTCCGGAGAACAGAGAGCTCCTATTGGAAACAGATACACCAGCTGTGTGGCCGTCGCTGCTTTTCTCTCTCAGTAGGGGACGTTAAATAGGGCCAGCTCTATGGCTCTGGCTTAATTGTACTGATAAATGTGGCCTGGTGTGTGCATGTGTGTGTGTGTGTATATGTATGCATGTGTCGGAGTACACTGTTCAGTCTTCTGAGTGTTGTGCTCTCTCTCTCTAAAAAAAATGACTTGAGCAATGCAGCTGTATTGGAATTCAATGGCTGCTTTGTTTAAAGCTCATATCGCATGCTTCACCTTTATGAGTTTTGCTTTCTGAACAGCATTCACATTCTACTGTGTACTCCCTCTCTCTACTCCTAACTTAGCTCAGTATGAACACCAGTAAATTATATTAACCCCCCTTTCCCCCCTTCGCCCCCAAAAACCATTTAAAGAAAATTTGTTGAAACGATTGTAGCTACTTCTTTAGCTTTGAGGAGTCGCTTATTAAATAGAAAAAAAAGGATCATTAGAATAAAACAATTATGCACTTAGACAATCATACTAAAAAAAAAAAAACTCCTCCATATAGACACACACACACACACACACACACACAGTACTCCTATCACAACAAACGATCATACATCACATTTGCCCAATTTTATGGCTGCATATTATTTGCTGCTGTTAAAAGCTAGCGAGGAGGAGATAATTGCGAGAACTGGCAGTATTAGTTAAGTGTGTGTAATGGTGGGCTCTGGGAACGCTAAATGGTGGTTGTAATATTTAGTTCCTGTGCTCATTACCTCCTGATCTGCCTCCAGTGACCCTGCAGCGGCAGGCCTGCCCACCGCCGCACTCTCTAATGAGCAATGGAAATTACCGCTTCAAGAAATGAAACACAATTTATTTAGGGGGAGTCGTGGTGCACAATGACATTACAGCAAACAACTCTGAAAAATTGACCCAATAACGCAGGCTTGCAGTTATGTTATTAGACAGAAAGTTCATACGAGCGAGAGGAGTTAGCAGAAAGAACACTGCGTTTTACTGTGACGTCATATCTGGCCGAGTCCGATATGGAACCCAAATGTTCGAGCAGCAATTCAGAAATGGATTGTTCGCAGGAAGAATCAGTCATCAAGGTTGCCCGCTCCTCTCAGAGCCTGCTCGCTGCAGGATTAAGGACACTGCAGTCGTTTGTCAGGCTGGAATGATGCAATTGGTCAGTGCCAGAGAAGATACTGCTATGTACGGGGAGGGTTCTCTACTCTGCTCCCTATGAGAACATGGCCTTACCACTCCTCCACAGGCCTTCTCCATCCATCAGCGCCCTCGTAGCTGCGTCTCGCTGAAGCAGGCCTTTTAACACACTTGCGCACATATGTCACACTGACTTGAATTTGTGTGTCTGATTAAAGTTGCAGTGTAAGGTGGGACAGTCCTTCTGTCGCACACTACAGTAGGAATATGTGTGTATATGTTTTCAGGGAGAACAAAATAGTGAATAGAGTTTCATTTACAGTGAAGTAACAGAAAAACTGGTACTGGTATGCAAAATGCACAGCAATGCGACTTATGTACGTCATTGGTTGCATCCAACTATGGAAGCTTCTAGAGCTGTTTCCGCTGTGAGAATGACAAGTTTTCACGATCTTGTGATTTTCAGCATGGTTTAATAGTTGGAGCTCTTGAGATGGTCATAGCACCTCAGAGGTAGAAGCAAAGTTCGGATTTTTACGTATGAGCATTTTAAGGGTATACCGTGACTACAAGAATGTAGGCAAAGCCTCAAACTTACAACAGCAGCGTGGCTGTAAAAAGACTCCAGGACAGGGGTGTCCAATCTTATCCACAAAGGGCCGGTGTGGGTGCAGGTCTTCTTTCCATCCAAGCAGAAGCCACACACTAAGCCAAGATCCACTGATTAGATCCATTGATTAGATCCATTGATTAAAAACAGGTGGAATGAGGTGTGGCTTCTGCTTGGTTGGAAGGAGAACCTGCATCCTCACCGGCCCTTCGTGGATAAGATTGGACACCCCTGCTCTAGGAGAACCTGACCAGCATCGGCTGGTAAGAATCGTTTCATGCAATAGGCATGCAACACTGCCTCAAGTAACATCGGAATTCAATGCTGGGGCCTCAACAAACAAAGTGCGAGGACTGTGGGTGACCTACCAAGTATTAATTGGTATACCAGTTTTTCTGGTACTTCAGTGTACAAATGGCTTTGACTGAGAAAATCAGAAATGCATTTTACAAAAATGACTTGTACGTAAAAATGTATTTAGCTTTCACCCTAGCATCTGTGCTCCCATTCTAAACAGGTTACTTTACCACTGTTTGTGGTAACAATCTGCACATTACACTACAACCTAAAAAAACCTCATGGGGTTCTTTGGCCAGTTATCAACTTTAAAAAGTTTCTAACTGGATTTTCATCAAACCCTCAGTTCTAGTAGTCCTCAGTAAAAACCTATTTTACATCTAGGAAAATAGAAAAATCAATTTAGGAATCCAGATGCAACTATTTCCTAAGAGGCAGTAGAATAAAGATCTTGAGTATTGTTTTAAGGGACATTAAGACAGACAAAAACACTGAAACACACACCTACTCACACGATGGCTTTGGCACGAGCCTCGTCTTCTTGAGCTCCAAGGGCCACTTGAGATTTCTGAAGAACAGGACAAATATCACTTGAGCAAAAAAGTGAAGAAAGGACAGAGGGGAAAGAGAAAAAGAACAGTGAAAGAGAGATTACAGGGAGAGGAGAGTGCAGGAAATTGACAATAAAATGGACAGAAGATTTACGTTAAAGAGATACATTATAATATTTGAATTTGACATATTTGTCATGTTTTGTTATATTTATATTAAGGGCGAGCAGGAATAGGATTCAGATAAAAAAAAGAGGGTATGGGTGTGATCTTTAGCTTTCTCTAAGCTCTGTGCTGCTAATGTCTGCAAGAGTGCCAGCTCTGCTGGAGTATCGGAGATAAGTCTGGGCTCTTCTCCACCGTGACACCCTTTGCACCTTAATGTCAGGAATAAGCAAAGCCTTGGAGATTCATTAGGAAATTGTATCGAATCAAGGGAGTGCCGGGGCTGGAAAACATCCCCCTAATAAGACGGCTCGTAACATAAAAGGGCCCCTCAGCCAAGGTCCTTTATTTTCAAATCGCACCAGTGCCTTTGAAGAGGGCTTAGGAGAAGAAAAAGGGAAGAGATGAAGAGAGAAAGACAGCAGAGAGGCAGGAGGGATATCCTTCAAGAAGTGTGCATGTCCCAAGAGAGAACTGATCGGGGAACGGGAGGGTTGTGTATGTAGTGCAGTCTCAGCAGGCTGTCAGGCTGTGCGTGTGTGTGTGGGTGTGTGTGTGTGTTTTTAGCATGCTTCTGCAAGAGCACCTGGATAAAACATTGGCTGAAGAAAGGAAGATCATTGAAGGTGTTCTCTCTCTGTCTCTCTCTGTAACCCTCTGTGTGTGTGTGTGTGTGTGTGTGTGTGTGTAATTAATAATACACCAGCTCTTGTACCTGTCTCATTTGCTCACTCTGGTGTAATTTGTTAGACAGCCATAGACCCAGTCTTAGAAGGTACACTTTTACTTTGGTGAGTTTATAGCTGGCAAATGAGAGGTGTATGAAAGAGAGAGATAGAGAGAGAGAGAGAGAGAGAGAGAGAGAGAGAGATGAGTATGTGTGTGAGCGAGTGGGTGAGTGAGTGTATGACTGTTTTGGTGTATGGGATAGGATCAGGGCTAAATCGATGTGGATTTATAATTTAGTACTGCACAAGTCTATCAATATATGTAAGGCCTGCATCCTGCTTCATCTATATTGCATTAGGACAGAGGTTCTCACACACACACACACACACTCAAGGCCCTGTGGAGGAAGGCCAGACACACACACAGATACACACACACACGCACACACACACAAATATGCAGTCTATTCTCTTTTGCTGTCCCTACCACTTAATACTGAGTTCATTTGATGTGAACTTTACAGAACCTGGAGAGAATGAATGATGGATGGTGTCAGAATCCTGGGCTCACTTCTTGCTGGAAATACACAATGTCCTGTTAATGTGCTTACTCCAATATTTAGTCAAGGACTTGTCCACAAGCAGCTAGAACATGGAGCACAAATGTGTAGATCCAGTCTAGATAAAAAGTAATTGCTCCTCTAAACCTAATAAGTGGTTGTGCCATTGTGTCCTTAGCAGTAGCAACTGCAATCAGATGTCCTTCCCAAACTGTGCAGGAATTTTGGCCCATTCTTCTCTGCAGAATTGTTTTAATTCAGCTACATTAGAGGGTTTAAAAGCATGAAGCCCATTAAAGATGTTACATCACAGCATCTCAATGGAATTCAAATCAGGACTTTGACTCAGTGACTCCAAAATTGTTCTTTAGAGCCATTCAGAGGAATTGTGTTCTTCGGATTATTGTCCTGCGGCATAACTCAACTGTGCTTGAGCTTTAGGTCACAAACTGACAGGTAGACATTCTCCTTCAGGATTTTCTGATAGAGAGCAGAACTGATGGTTCCATAAGTTATGACAAGTCATCCAGGTCCTGTAGAAGCAAAGCAGCCCCAGAACATCACACTACCACCACCATGTTTGACTGTTGGTATTCTGTCCTTATTGTGGAGTGTGGTGTGAGCTTTTTGCTAACAGGACCAATGTCTTCCAAAATGTTTCACCTTTGATTCATCAGTGCACAGAATATTATCCCAAAAGTCTTGTGGGGTATCTAGATGTTTTCTTGGCAAGTGTGAGATGACCCTTTGTGTTCTTTTTGGTCAGCAGTGGTTTGCACCTTGCACCTCTCCCGTGGTATTTCTTATTGCGGATAAGAAGTATCGTTCTTGTTATAGCTAAGGGGGCAATTACTTTTTCCACACAGGGCCAGGCAGGGCTGAACAGCATTTTTCATTCAATAAATGAAATTACCATTTAAAAACAGCATTTTGTGTTTACTTGGGTAAATGTTTGTCTAATATTAAAAGTAGTTTGATCACCTGAACCATTCAAATGTGTCAAATACGCAAAACAAAAAAAAAAACTTTTTCACAGCACTGTAAACTTAAACACTTACTGGCCACTTTAAAAGGAACACCTGTACCTCGGCTCATTCATGCAGTTATCCAGTTTTTGTAAACTGGCAACTGTAAAATCCTGTGGTATGATTGATCTCATCTACATGCACAACAGTTGCTAGAGTGTATCCCGAACGGTCCCAATAGCAAGAAAACATCCAGCATCATGAGCATCAGTTCTGTAGGCTGAAATAATAAGAGAGGTCAGAGGAGCTGACTGGTTTGAGTTAACAGGGAGTCTACAGTAAATCAAAAAAGCACTGTGCAGAAAAGCTTCTCAGAATGCACAACACGTTGAACTACACTACAGCACTGAGGTGGATGGGTTACATCAGCAGAAGACAGCAGGTTGTACTCCTGCCAGCCAGGAACAGCATTCTGAGCCTAACGTGGGCACAGGATCATCCAAACAGGACAGAACTGCAACTTACTGGCTGTTTTTGTTCATTTATTTGTTCATACCAATCTGTGTAAACTGCAGAGGCTGTTGTGTGTGAAAATCCCAGGAGATGAGCAGGTTCTGAAATACTCAAACCAGACAACTGTGCCATGATCAAAGACACTAAGATCACACTGTCTCCCATTCGGATGTTTGTACTGAATGAAGCTCTTGAGTTGTAGCTATAAGATTTCATGCACTGCACCGTTGCCTCTGTTGGCTAACTAATTTAATTGAATAATAAGTAATTGAATTGTAAGGGAATTACACATACATCACATACATGTGGTCTTATTAATATTCCTCATTCGAACGGTTCAGTTTCGTTTTCAAGGCAGAAGCATTGTAACGAAAAATTTCATTTTTTAATTGTGTTCAAGGGGCACGGCACCGTAATGAGGAATATTGAACTTAATGCAAAATAGCCGTTGAGTTGCAATCACAGAATCAGCGCTGTCCACTGCTCCATGTTGACTTAAAACGGCATCAATTGAATTACTGTTTCCCCCACCAGTCACTACTCTAATCAAACTAGCATCTGAGATATAAGCATATGAAAATCATCAGATCTCTCTGGCTCACCCTATATACAGGGGTTAGACAATGAAACTGAAACACCTGTCATTTTAGTGTGGGAGGTTTCCTGGCTAAATTGGACCAG
>JAOVYV010000050.1:118742-132594 GCA_025674545.1 Hassar affinis
CTGCTAATTGAACCTTCACACTCTGCTCTTACTGGTACAATGTGCAATTAATGAAGATTGGCCACCAGGCTGGTCCAGTTTAGCCATGAAACCTCCCACACTAAAATAACAGGTGTTTCAGTTTCATTGTCTAACCCCTGTAAATATTAATACTTTAATGAAAACGCTGCGAAAGCACTCCATCCGACATTAGCTATTACAGTCACTTCGGCTAGTTTCCTAGAAATTCCACCCATAAAGATTTCCCTAGCGTTAGTTTCAGGATATCACTTCTGGATCAAATGGTCACATTACATTGCACAACATGAAGAAAAAAAGAGAACTGACATTCTCTCGAACAGTGGCTTGAGCTCTTTAGACATATTCTTATAAGAGCATACCTGCTTAAGCACTGTGTATTTACTCCCTGGCTTCGTCTATCATCCTCTATCCCTGCTAACACTGCTGCGTGGTTTCTCTTGGGTTAGAGTATGAGTAATCCCTACAAAACTCATAGAGATGATTTCAAATCTGATTTGTCCTAAAGAAACAAAGACATTCAATCCTACACAACAGGAGTATGATTCGAGTATTCGGACTGTTTACATTGTAAGTTTTTTCCGTTAAGGGAATTGAGCTTAGCATATTTTCACACTTCATAGCGTCTAATTCCCAAATGTCTCTGAAAGTGATGCATATTATCCTCTTTAATTTGCACAAAAAGAGTGTTCTAATTAAGCTCAATCTACTGTTTAATATTTGGTCAGGGTTCAGAGGTCAAATAATAAACAGGGTGCTCTTAGATTAGTATTTCTCATAAGCCCTCTGCTCAGGCCAGCTTGTGTTGATTTGAAAACATGATTCTCGTACCCTGCTGGCTAACAAGGCTGCCGTCTCAGAGGCAGTCTGTGCAGTGATGTGTTTAAGCTAGAGGATGTGAAAACAGTGCGGGACACCAAGAGCCAAGGCCGAGCCACAAACTGAGTGCGGGTAGGGAAAAAGCTGCCCTGGTCAGCTTCAGGCTGCAAACTCGAAGGAATAAACACTCTGTGTGGCTGTTCAGAACATGAACAGCCTTGAACAAGTGTGTTAGTGTGCATGTGCACGTTCCGTACAAGCAAGCAGCACAGGGGAACAGATGGCGGCCATGGAAGGCAGCAAAGTTTAATCCTATCAGATGGATTCCCAGTACACCATCTGGTTAATCCACGCACAATTTCAGAGCACTGCAAAAGAGTCATCCCCAGCCAAGATTACCATCACAGATTGCTGCATCGTACCTCTTTATCTCTCCCAGTTTAGTGCAGCCGCCATATTGAATTATGCCATGTCACTGCAATCACCCTGCGCATGTGTGGGGCGACAGGCCGCAAAATGCACAGAGTTAGAAAGTACATTTTACTACATTTCTGCAAATTACAGCCTGTCCAGCAAGCTGTTCAAAATAGCCAGGGTGTATTTGTGGTGTTTGGCTTTTCTGTTAAATCTGTTAAAATATAAAAACACAAATCCAGAAATTTGAATAGGAACGTACATGTCACGTAACGACCGAATCATTAAGAATAAAGTGACTAAAGTATACAAAATCTTAAATATCTCATGTTTCATGAATTGGCCATGAAGCACTCTTTCTTTTATAATTATTGCTATTATATATACTCTGCTGTAGTCTTTTAATCATTTGCTTCCTCTGTAGTTGTTTCAACAGACAGATTACTTGTTAATGAACTGTTATATTTAAGTAAAATATTCCCAGAGATTGTACGCTTTAATATTGTTCTTACCCAAATAAGGAACATAGCGAGAGACTTTTCATGCATGGAAGAAAGAATTCACACACACACACACACACACACACACACAAACACACTCGGATCTGCACGCACAACACAGCGCTCAGTGGCATATTCATTACATTTTGTGGCAGTGGTGATACTTTATCACATTTGGGTTTTGTCTTTGCTTCTTTCACCATGATTCAGATGACAGAATGAAATAAGGTGTGAGCAGCAGGGCTGTTCCTGGAGGATCTGAGTGGAGACTGAGCACAGTCTAACGCTACAGTCTAACATTAGACTCTACATGCACTTCTCCCAGGCAGCCACCTCTAAGGATCTCCATTTTGCACTCTCCTTTTCTTGTCCTATATTTTTCCTTCTTCCCATCATCGTTCCTTCCTTCACCCATCCTCCAACCTAGAATAGAAGTAATTAGTCGAATACAGTGCCCTCGGTGTGATGGCAAGCTCTGGTTCCTGAGCCAAAGTTCAACACGGCGAAATGAAATTGCGGCTTATTAAGGTGTTGAATTTTGATGGCCCGCTGCTGTTTTGCTAGTATGTCCCGCAGCGTCTGGCCTTTTGATCGACTCCTGTACAGACTTGGGATCTCATGACATTTACACAAGTGTCATAAAACAAGCAGCCGCACAGGGCCCTCCCTATGTGCATGGGTCGAGGTAATATTTAATAAATATAATCATCCAAATTAGCATTTACCGCCTTGAGGTATGGAGGGGCTCAGGGTCACGATTGTGACTCGATCACTGACAGAACATGAGAAGGGAAGGACTGTTTTTTTTTTTTTCAACAGACCCTTAGAATCCTTTAATTATCCTCAGACCAGAATATCACATTTCATACACACAGCCCTGTGTGAACATGTGTGTGTGTGTCACCGATGACAAGCGTTTTCCCCTCTACGTTTACTCCTCTCCTTCATCTGAAACTCCTCATCTTCACCCTGCATTCCCAGGCACTCACGACACTCCCGCCCCTTCCGCACTCCTTTTGAGTGAACACAAAACCGTTTACAGATTATCCAGCAGAGCCTGGAGTCACACCCTTGGTGGAAAGTGATGCAAGCTTTGCCCTGTAACTTCTGTGTGCTGGAGTGTGTAGTAAAGCAGCAGGTTAGAGCTTCGTGTAGTGTAGTTTTAAATTGATGGTTGGTAAGTGCAGGCCATCTCTCACTCTCGAAATAGTGTCACGAAGCATACGAGGTTGTTTCAAAAGGACCAGCCTCAGAATAATCATATGTGACTGCCTTAATGATTCTGTCAGTTATCATTTGGTTGTTGCAGCCTCAGTTTCCAACCGGAAACCCCCATAAATCCGATCCTATAATCACGAAAAGATGTGCCAGTTAATTTGACTTTTGGTATACTTCATAGGCAGTTCATGGATTTAGTGTGTGACGCCGGTAATATGAGTGATATTTTCCCTTTTTGTAGGTTGTCATGCAATTTATGCAGAGTATCTGGCATCAGAATGTAGGTGGCTCATTTTTAAATCTTTTATGCTTTGATTGCCGCCACTTTATTTTATAAGTTTAAGTCCCTGGTATAAAATGGCAAGTTGATTCTGACCTACAGCCAGTCCCAGTGGAAGTGATATCTTAAGTGTTCTTCTTTCTTCTCTCTCTCTCTCTCTCTCTCTCTCTCTCTCTCTTCCTCTCTCTCTCTCTTTCTCTCTCTCTCTTTGTGAAAGCAGCCACGCCCTGCATTAAAGCCATCAGTCCCAGTGAGGGCTGGACTACAGGAGGGGCCACTGTTATCATCATCGGCGACAACTTCTTTGATGGCTTACAGGTCATATTTGGCACCATGCTGGTCTGGAGCGAGGTCAGTCCTCTCACTTAATTATGCATAATAATTATTACACAGGACTTCAGGTCAAGGTCTATATTTTCATTTCTTGAGTTTTTATTTATTTATTTATTTATTTATTTATTATAGCTTTTAATGTCTTTTATGATCTTGAAGGTGTCTTTAATACCTCAGGTCATACGTAGGCAAAACTGGCTAGCAGGCATTTGACTGCCTATTCATCCAATCCTAAATACATGCTGCTTACACACTGAATATCACATACAGCAGTTCATGCAGGAAAGATGAAGGGAAAGTGGGAATAAAAGCAAGAAAGGCAAGAAAAGCAAATGAAGAGTCAGTACAGTGTAGGTAATTGTGAAACTTTTAGTCTCATTATGTTGCGTTTTAGCATCCTCATCATCAGAATGACAACATACTGACATGCGTGTAACCTCAGGGAAACAGCTGATGGAGCTCCATATGTCAATTCTACTAAAGACTTCGGTTTTGACTGTAGTAACGCTCCCAGAGACATTACCTCTGTCCTGCTGACTCACCCACTGAGTAGCGTCTACAGGGGAAAAAAGATTCATTTGGAGGAATACGATGTGAAAGTAAAAATTATTTCATTCTTTAATCTCTCTCTGTGTCCCTCACTGTACATGATCTACAAGCTCACAGCACACGCAGGGCTTTCTTTACCTCGTAAGACTTGTTTGGTTTAGTATACAGTGGGGTCCAAACGTCTGAGGAGATTCTAAAAAGAGAAAAGGAAATGTGCAATATCTTGGCTATTTAATATTCAAGGTGTCGCACAGCGTCTGGGTTGCTATGGAAATATACGCAGATTTGTGATATTGGCCATGTTTACCACCTTTGTACAAAAGGTCAGGTTTTCCACGAGTCTTATCCCTTCCATTGAGGCACGTGTTCCAACGACACTGATAGATTTGATGGATCATTAGGTCTTACACATACTTGTGGTGTCAGTATCAGCTGGAGTACATGCTGTCAAAGCAAAATGCTCCATAACTCAAATACCAAATACTGATATTCATGTGCATGCTTTAGGATTCCACTTTTCACTCAAGTTGTTGCTGATAATATTGTTTGTAATTAAAAGCTTTGTGTTCAATTGAAAAAGACAACAGACACGTGTTTGCCTGTGCTCTCACTTTTGGACTTTTGGAGCCCACTGTATATTTTTGGTTACACAGCAGCACATTACCATATATTATATATATATATAGTGTTTATAGTTATACAAATGTAATATTCATGACATACTTAATAATTAATTACAATCTTATTGTTACTCGTGGGCAAGGGGTGTTTTATTGGAATGTGCCACCCTAATTCCAATGAAGTGGGACATTGTGTAAAACATAAAGAAAAACAGTATACGATGATTTGCGAATCCTTTTCAACCCACATTGAGTTGAATACATTACAACTTTATTGTCTTTTGCAAATATTTACTCATTTTCCTTGCTTGTGAATGACCGAGCCTTTCGGGGATGCTCCCTTTATACCCAATCATGACACTCAGCTGTTTCCAATGAACCTGTTCACCTGTGGAATGTTCCAAACTGGTGTTTTTTGAGCGTTCCTCAACTTTCCCAGTCTTTTGTTGCCCCTGTCCCAACCGTTTTGGAACGTGTTGCAGGCATCAAATTCAAAATGAGTGAATATTTGCAAAAAGAACAATAAAGTTTATCTGTTTGAACTTTAAATATCTTGTCATTGTAGTGTATTCAATTGAATATGGGTTAAAAAGGATTCGCAAATCATCGTATTCTGTTTTTATTTATGTTTTACACAATGTCCCAACTTCATTGGAATTGGGGTTGTATACCACTGCCCTGTTGAATTCTCGAAATCGAGTAGTACAGGGTATATGGAAAATTCACAGCTTTATTAATGTCTGTTACACTGTGTTATTGTTTAATAACATAATAAATATGTATAAGCTTTCTGCAAGGATGCTTATATAGTTCTGCAGTATCAGTGCTGAGATAAAGCTGTTCACTCTGGTTTTCTGACACAGGAAATTCCTCAGATGAGCTTTCCGGTTTCTGTTTAGCCTGACAAGTCGCATTTTTATTTTTTGTTGTTGTTGGAAAGGGATCAGCAGTGTATAGCTGCTGCATCGTAAGTGATAACAGGAACTAACTTGGCTCAGGGACGTTCCATAGCAGTAAGTGTAAATAGAAATGGATAAAAACAATGTGTCTGTACAATGTGTTGCGCTTTCATAAAAATAAAATTGTAACCATTGGCAAATTGCTGTGTTATAAGAGGAATAAAACGGGGCATGACGTTATTGGAAAATAATACAGTAGGAACCGAGAAATATTAGTATTAAAAGTACTCATAAATTATTATCTATAATGCTTGTCATCCCAAATTCTTTGTTTCTCTTTTTTCTTTCTCATAGCTTATCACACCTCATGCCATTCGGGTACAGACTCCACCGAGGCACATCCCTGGGGTGGTGGAAGTCACTCTGTCCTACAAGTCCAAACAGTTCTGTAAGGGAACGCCAGGCAGATTCATCTACACAGGTAAAAACCGAACTAAAAAACTGAAGAAAAAAACCCTAATAAATTCAAAATCATGAAAGTGCTTAATAATACCATTTGGTTGGAAGAAATATTTGTTGTGAAAATGGTAAGAGGGTGTTTGTTAATTTGCAACTTGCAATTAAAGTAATTAAAGCTTCAATGCCCAGGAGATATATATGAAAAATAGATTTCATAAATGCATTTAAAGGTTGCTCAGCTGTGGCCATTGTCTGCTCAGCATGCATCTATGTCTGTGCCTACGCATTCATGTGTGTGAATGAGTGTGCTCATCAGGTTTATGGCACTAAACTTGGCCTCGCTTCATAGTCCATTCACTAAGCACATGGCCAGGCATGAAGGGAAGGATTTTGCGACTGAAAAAACACAATACTCACAAGTCTGAAGCAGACGGTAGATGATCAGCCTCTTTTTCCCATCGATGTACCTCTTTTATTTCTATAAAGAATCTATTAAGATTGAGATTTTTTGCAAGAGCAATGATAGAGTGGTGCAAAGACAGAATCAGCAGTCATACTTCATTGTTCGTTATAGATTCATAGAACAGTCATGGAGGAATTTATGCTCTGAAATTTCCCTCACTTTGACACTCCAGAGTTTCATAAATCATGTGAGTCTTCGTTTACTTCTGGTGCCCATGTCCCAGCAGCCCCCTTGGTGTGCAGTGCAGTGTTTGACGAGTCAGCCTGCCATTCCTCTCCCCTGGCTCCAATTGGCACCTTGGCCATGCCCAGTTGCCAGTGGGTACTAATCATAGAGGATTGGCCGGACTGCATGGCAGCTGGCAACAGAATTACGTATGGGACATCTGGCGCCTCTAATCAACTTCTGTCAGCCAGAGGAAATGGAGACCTAATTAAATCAATGGTGCACCCATGCTGCCATGCTTGTACGCCACACAACCATGCAGAAATGTGGGGTTGTACCTGAAGAACAGCAGAGAGCCACACTGGAGAGTATCAGTAGCTGTGCTCATTGTGCCCAAACTTAATAGTGTTTCATATAGATACTTCAAAATAGCAGTGGTCCCGTTTTGGCTGTAAGATTAATTTTAAATGTATCACTTTAGAAATAGGTGGCATTTGAGGGCTTCAGACGATCCAGCTGCATTATAGCACCAACTGCTGTCTACTTATGAACCCAGAGACCACTCGCTTAATGGATTTCTCAAAAGCCTGCCAAATAATGGATGATGTCATTTTAGGGGTCTCAAATTCTTGGCACATGCTGATCAATACAAGAGTTTGCAGTAAAATGGTAGCCCACGTGCACAAAGAGGGATAATTGAGCCTCAGATATAGTCCAACAAATCTTGTAGTCTTTTTCTTGGGTGCAGAGTTTTAAGGTTTTCTAGTGATAAAGAAAGCTCAGTGATTGTGTAAGAAGTTTCTTGGGCACTTCTCTCTGCAATTAGACATCCAAGGGCTCCATGCAATTATATTTATCACCAGAAACAATTAAGCACTCTCCATCTGGGACATTACCCTTCCTGCATGGCATTCTACAGATAAGAGGACTGAATCATTCCTCTCTCTCTCCCTCTCTCCCTCTCTCCCTCTTCTCCCTCCCTCATCAGCAAAAAATGCATTTCCATGTTTGGTTGCGTATTGCCTTGTACAAGATTGCCACATTTGAATCATTAGTCGAAAAGGCTTTCCATCCATTTCCATGCAGTGGGAGGCAGAGTTATAACACTATCTCCCAACAGGCATGTGTGCGCCCGGCGCGACCAAGAGATTGGAGGTGTTGATGAATCACTTGTGAGGTTCAGCAGGCAATTCTTCCCTGCTCAGTATGCAGGCCAGTGGGCTGAACAGCACCCATCAGGCCTGATATTAAAAAGACTCTGCTGGATCACATTAGGGGAAGTTCTCTAATTCCCATCCAATGATGAGGACTAGGGGAAACATTATTCACTGAAACCGAGGAAGAACAAAGGCTTTTGACCCAGACTAAAATGGAGCTGGACAAAAGTCTAGTGGAACATTTACTGGGTTTAACTGTGTCTGTTTTATTTTATTGTAGGAAAAAAACACAATAGTTAAAACACAGTGCTTCCAAGTAAATGTTTAGAAAGTTATCATGGCAGCCATTAACACAAATATTCCTTGACTTTTATGTCAAATGTATTTAACAGTATAACTAACCATAATTGTGCTTCTAATCATCCTGTTACAAATGATCTGATAGCATTGCATTATGTCCAGTATGTTTAGTCCAGTGTGACAAATGGCACCATGCTCCTTGATCAATGGTAACCATTCCAAGCAAATTGCTGATCCTTGACATGTGAAAATTGTCACCATAAAGATATAGTGAAATTGGTTTGCTTTACAGCATAAAGTCTTCAGTGGGCCATTTCACAAAAATGTATTTGCCTCACAGCCACCACCACTCAGGATCAAGGAAAACAAGTCATTAATTTTATGGCCACAGGTTCCTCCTATACGTTTCCCCCTTTCTTAAAGCCATACCTTACGTAGTTTGTCGTTTTTTCCAAATAAACGCAATCACTGGTTTTATGGAAAAATGGATAAAAATGAGATTGTAAGGTATTGATCCCAGTGTGGAGTGGGTTGAGGAAAAACAGGCCTCATCTATATGGGGAGAAAAATGAAGCAATAATTCAGGCAGGCATCGAACACTCTGCCACTGAGCCTATTGATTCCCATCCACAGCATATGAGATCACACCTGAGAGAGAGCTCTAGGGAAAAGAGAGAGAGAGAAAAGAGATAACATTACCACCCTGACATTAACAGCTCTGTACAAAGCCCACAAGTGCCTGTTAAAAGGTTCCGCTAAAGACCAATTACCCAGCATGCCTCTCTGTTCTGTCAATCAGGGATACAGCTAGAGCAGGACTAAGGTCTCTGGTCACCATATTCAATTCACCACCAACAACTCAGAGCAAGAAGTCGTTCTTATGAGTGGCCCTTGCTCTGGGTTGTTGGTGGTAGTTTGAGAATTGACAATTGAGACCTTAGACCATAGTTGCAAAGGTTGCCAGAAGAAGCCCTTAGTTTTAGGCATGGCTGATATCTCTGAGACTTTTGTGAATTGGTGTGATTTTAATAAAAGGTTAATGGTTTGACCAGCCAGTCCTGACCGGAGCTATTCAGATTATCTTTAATGTTGAGTTTCTCCTCGCCAGCCAATCTGCCCCTGCAGGCCTCTCTTTTTATTGTGAAATATGAAGCGATCTGGCTGTGCCTTCATGAAATTTCGATGAGCATTGATCTGTGTGATTGCACACAATCCTTCAAGCTGTGGTTCTTGTTCATTTATATGTTTATTGTTCATATGTTTCACCCATTCTGATTCCAAAAAGCGGCCATATTGGACACTTAATATGTGTATACCTGTGGTCCATGGAAACAGCTTTGTCCCTCAACACTTTGTCAGGTCAGGTGCAGAAAATCCAATCTGAAGATCATCAAGGCACCAGCCCCAGTATGCAATAGCTTTATATTTGCTTATATTGATTACATTGTGTAAACATAATGAGACAGTATAGTGTACCCAGGATATTCTTTTCTATATTGATTCAGAATATTTGGTTTCAATGTTAGAGTTATTATTTATGACAACACACATAACTTTATTATCCCCCCTCTGACGAGTGAAACCAGAGAAGAGAGGCTGATACTGCTATGAAATCAAGTCTCCCATATATCCCCAAATATTCAATATCACCAGTTTTGGTTTGTATAGTAAGCCTGGAATGTACACTATGTATTTCAAGTTCACCCAAATGTGTGACACAAACAACGGATGTTCTCCGGTGCTGCTTGTGGAAAACTTGTCCCTTGAGATTATTAACCAGACCCCAATGAGAGTGTGGTTCCTCCATCTGGTTTATTGGGATGGTCTACTGGCATGTTGTTGCATATGTTTTGCATATATATATATAATCTCCTAGTGTCACTGCTTGTTAACTTTTTTGACCCTTTCTTAAATATTGTTGACTTTATTTATGAAGTGTCCCATCACTATCATCCTGGATGTGAACGTACAGTAGGGTTGCCAAATGAGGAACACCATATTCCCCCTCTTTTCTTTTACCATTCAGTGCATGCTCAAGTCATTTCTCAGCTCTCTCTCTCCCTTTCCCTCTCACCTCCCTCTCTGCTCCTCTCAGTAAGATTGCATTATCAGCCTGGCTGGTGAGGAGATTGTACAGAATGTGGAAATCAATAGCAATGAGGGGGAGTAAACATGTGAAGATGTCTGAGAGGGCAGTAGAGTACAGTTTAGAGAGCTCCCCCATCCATCTATATATCAGCACATTAAAAACGCCCCCTTCAGTAGTGCTGCTGTCCTGCCTCATTATATTCTCTTAAAGGAGATGTATCTACACTTAGCACCGAGTCTCACACACTTTGCATCTACCAGCTATCACTTCATTACTAATTCTATCTCTGGAGATGTCATCCTCCACAAATCCCAGGCTAGCTCTTTTAAACATGTTTTATACACATTTAAATGGTTAACGTAGCTAATCAAACTAGCTGGACTTAATAAAAAATTGCTGTGCTTTTGATGTGAGTTCTACATGCCTTTTTCTAGCACAGTATTCACTTTCAGTGTCCCCTTACACTTTTTCTGTGCTTAGAACTCAGCCATCCTCTCAGTCCTTTTTCTGACTTCATCTATCAGTATACATTTATTCCTCCATTCCTGTTATATGCTAACCCCCATATGACCAGTGTATGACCAACCTGCCACATTCTGATTTCTGGACCACACTTCCTAATCCTTGACTTGAACCACTAGCAGGCTTAATTACAGGAAGTCTATTTAGATATGATGTATTATCAGCCTTAGGGTGGCTTTGCATCATTCTGTCACATTCGGCTGTTTTTGTTTTTCTTTCCCTGGACGATAGCCGTGTTCTGCTCTCCATCATGGGACCTGGATTGTTTTAAGAGTTTTTGTTCAGCTCCTTTTGTAAACACTCAGTCAGCCACGAGTCCGAACAAGCAGCTGTGGGACAAGGTGGTGTCATGGTCCGTTTCACATGTCTTCATCAGGGAACCATTCAGGTCTGCAATTTGTCACAAACTCTGAAGACTGTTACTTCTTGTTAGCCACTTTTATGGCATTGCACTTAAAGGTTATGACTCCAAATGCATTTCAAAGGTACAGCCTCATTTTAAGTTTTTCTAGAACCTAAGATGACCATGTGTAGAGATTTGTTCCACACCGAATCCAGCACTGCTCAATCTAGTACGCTGAGGAAGCTGTCGATTATCTGTATCAGGTGTGTTGAATTTAGATATGGTCTCCCTACAGCTATCAGGGAGCGGGAGTGAAGACACTTGATCTAGGTTGAGAGCCATTTGTTCACTCCACTTTAATACCCATTAAGTGCTAGCTCCCACCTGCTGCTTGGAGGCCGTCCTGCACTGTAATGAGGAGTGATGATCAGGATTCAGACGACATGGCAAAGCTGCCCTCAGTCACTCCTTTCAGCTGTAGGGGTTGAAGAGAGCTGAGTACGCTCCCTCAGGAAATGGCCAGAACGGTGTCCTAAAGGGCAAACAGAAGGCTGGCCGGGAGAGTTGAGAAAGACACACTTCATTCTTTACATTCACTCTGTCTTGTATCCCGTCTACACCAGAACAATCAAATAGAGAATAAATAGCCCGTGTAACACATTGCTATTCTATAATGCTCCATTTTTATTCTATGCAAGAACAAGAGCCAATGCTGCAGGCGAGCTGAAACAAACAGAATGAAAACTAATGGAAGTAAGAAAAGCATAGCAGTGTAACATAACAATGTGGTGAAGCTTTGCTCTCGTGTGCCAGTTACTTAAATCCCATTTTATATCTTTCAGTTTTACACCATTCATTTTAAATAGTCAGCCCGTCTATTAAGCTGTTATGATACGCAACATCAGCACCCACGGAGCCACCTCCTTCAGTGTTTACATAGTCCTCTAATTACCTCTGTTGAGTGCACATTACCACGTGTGTGAACTGAATCGCTCTGTCATGCTCACAACTTTTTATTAAATGCTTTCAATAAGACCCATCAGTGGGAAGACAAAAAGAAAAAGATCATCTTTTTCAGAGACTACAGAGCCCAGACAGTACAGTTTTCAAAGCACATGAATTTTGTCACTTTACCAAGTGACACATGCAGCATTCAGAAAGAATAGATAACTTACACTGAAGTAGCAGAAAAACTGGTAAAGCAGGTAATACTTGATTGCACAGTCCTCACACTAATGAGAATTCTGATGTTACTTGAGGCAGTGTTGCACGCCTATGACGTGAAACCATTCTTGCCAGCCAACACTGGTCACGTTCACCCAGAGTTTTTTTACTTTAACAAACTTTACTTCTACCTCTGAAATGCTATGACCCATCTCACGAACTATGAAACCACATTAACTTGCATTCTCACAGCTGAAAGAGGTCTAGAAGCTTCCATAGATGTCTATTGCTTTATGTACGCACTGGCAGACTCAGCCAATGACATCCATGGGTGGCATTGCTATGTATTATGCACCATGTACCAGTTTTTCTGGTATTTCAGTGTATATGTATTATATTAAGTGTTTTGTATCTTGATTGTCTGATTTCAATTGACAGCAGGTACAAACGACCAAATGCATAGCTTTTCACTCAACTTCCTATACATCATGGATTCCTATACAATTTCATTCTCACTCTGTCTCTTATTAAACAAGGGGTCTCTGTGTCTGTGTGGACCCCACAGGATCTACATTTAGCAGCACAATAGACAAACACACATGTGAGCGCAGGAGGCTGATCAGGAGAGAAAGGCCTATTGTGTCAGTGCAAAAGTAACTCTCAGTTCAGGGAGGTTAGAAAAACAGTGCATCAAGGCCCGTGTGGTCTGACCATGCAGGATGTTTGGTTCTATCACCCAGATCATGTTCCTTTTTAAATATTGCCTCATTGCCTTGTTCTCAGCAAGAGTCCATTAAGATGTTTCCATATCTATGCGGACTGGAATCTTGTAATCCTGAAGTGTTGCCTCACAGAAATCGAAAGTCGAATTGAATTATTGGACCAATCATTATTTTTGCAGTTTAACCGAGCTTAAGCAGGAATATAGAATATAGAATATAGAATATATTAAACAGGAATGACATTTATTACATGGCTCCTTCAAAAAGCCATCATGTATTAGCCTGTGTGGAGGAGGATAAAGAAGCTTTTGGCAGATATTTGCTTGTTATCTGGTGCTGTCTGTGTAATTTTGTTTTTTGTTGTATCTCTCCATGTACCTTGAATGTTTAAAAATCATATAAAAATCATTGTTTAAGTTCAGACAGAACTTTCAAGAGGCAATTTTTTTTGTTATTAAAGCAGTTGTTAGCTATGAAAAGCAGCCATTGAACCTACTAGGTGGTCCTTGCACAAAGAAGGGATGTGATGTTCATACAAACCAGTATGTTTTTGTTTGGATGTTTTAAATATAGTTAATAGCTAAAGTTAAAATGCATTAATGCAGAGCCGTTTTGAGATTTGTAATGAGTACCCGAGGAAGGTAGTAAGTGAATGGAGTTAAAGGTAATGGATATATTTTTAATAGAGTAATACAACAAGCATGCATTTTTATTTATGCTCTGATTAAAGAAAAACAAATCAGTCAGTCAGTCAGTCATTATCTGTACCGCTTATTCCCAGTTACGGGGTCACGGGGGAGCCGGAGCCCAGCCGGCAA
>JAOVYV010000050.1:199579-212649 GCA_025674545.1 Hassar affinis
TTTTGAGCAAAACTGTGCTCTTACCCTGCTAATTGAACCTTCACATTCTGCTCTTACTGGTGCAATGTGCAATTAATTAATATTGGGCACCAGGCTGGTCTAATTTAGCCATGAAACCTCCCACACTATGGCAGGTGTTCCGTTTCATTGTCTAACCCCTGTATTTGATCAATTTAGAGGCATGTTAATGTTACTTTCTGTGTACATTCTAGTAGCAGGACACTACTAGCTAGAATCAATTTTAGAAGAGGTTTCCTTACCCACATGTCCAAACCTCTGAGGTGTGGACTGGGGCCGAAAACCCATGGCAAATCCTTTACAACTTTTGTAGTCTCAAAGACAAAATAGTGACACCAAAATTTGTACAAACCCCAGAAAAGTTGGGAAACTTACTGAAATCTGTTCAGTGTTTTCAATTAAGAACTTAATCCTTACATCCTTAATTTGTTACATATAAACACATTTAGAAATTGATGCCTGCAACACACTTCAACAAAGTTGGGACAGAGGCAAAATAAGACTAAGTAATATGAGTAAAACTGCTCTGGAAGGTTCCACAATTAGCAGTTTATCTGGTAACAAGTGAGGTCAACAAGACTGAGTATAAAAGAAGCATCCACCAAAGGCTTAGTCTTTGTAAACAAGAATGGGTCATGGTTCACCATTTCATGAGAGACTTGTCAGGCAGTTCAAAGATAATGTTTGTCACCATAAAATTGCAAAGAATTTAGGTCTTTCACCATCTACAGTTCATAATATGATGAAAAGATTCAGGGAGTCAGGGGAAAATTCAGTGTGTGAAGGCCAAGGGTGGCAACCACTGCTGAATGGGCATGACCACTGAGCCTTCAGGTGGTATTGTGCTGCTGCATATGCTGCTATCAAAACCATGTCTTTTTCCAGCATGTCTTTATAGACATAGAGTGCATGTGCTAGACTGGCCTGCCTGCAGTCCAGATCTGTCTCCTATTGAAAATGTATGGTGCATCGCAGGAAGTACACAGCAAGAATGGGCAAAAAATCCACTCAATCAATAATTCCCAAATTATTAAAAAGTGTAATTAAAAGAAAAGGTGATGAGTCCCAGTGTTAAACATACCTCTTTTAACATGTCCCAACTATTTTGCGTGTGTTGCAGGCATCAAATTCTAAATTTGTTTTTACCACTTTAAGTTTTTTATTACCATTTAAAACAGAAAAACAGAATTATAATTAATTAAGTTATAGGAATACTAGTAAAAGCATATACCAATCATATCCAAATAATAAAAATGAGGATACAGCATATAATGTAGGTGTCCATAACCCGAATTACACTAATGATTGCTGCATATCTGCTCACAGCCACATGCTCCCACACACTCCCACACAACATTTTCCCTGTTAGCATCATCAGCAGGATTATTGATGCCCATTTATCATTAGAGTCAACAGTGTGCATGGAATGATGCATACTACAATATAACTTGTAGGGAGGGCTACAGCAGGTTCAACCACAATCTCCATCTAGATCACAGAATCACCGTACTGTGGAAAATATGACTCCTAGTCCCGAGACAGAACAGGAATATTTCCAAAATTTCCAATGCTTTTAATACTACCCAGCCACAACTGCAAAAGGAAGTTGCAGGTGTTGCCACTATTATCTCAAGGGACACACTACTTTACTAGAAGACCACAGTGTGGGGTTGTGGAAGGGTGTGTTTAAATGGGTAGTGAGCAACACAGGAGCTTCTCTGAGGAAGATTTTATTTCTCCCACCTTGTTAACCCTCTATTGTTACTTGAGGTCCCAGTTGGAGTTGACGTAACTAAAACCTGCAGGTGATTCTGCTATTGTTCAGTGTGTGGAGGAAGGACAAGAAAGGGAGTATAGAATCTTGCCTGACCACTTCATGGAGTGGTGGAGAGAACCATCTGTATATTTATGTGGCGAAGTCCAAAGGGCTTCATAGTGAAGAGGACCTCTCCTAATCTTGTTGTTGCTATGTACAAGCATTCGAGTATACACATGGACATACTAGTATGGACCAGCAAGGACTACACAAAGGGCAATAACCAACCCTAGCTTTGGGGTATGATGAAATACAAAAAAACACTGTACTGTATTTCATTCGGAAGGCAAAGTGCTGTTGGGTAAATGCAAAGGGTTTTCTCATGCAATGCTTCCACCATGTTAGCTCACCCTTGCTCTACTCCTGGCACATCAACACAATAACACTAGAAATATTACTACTTACTAAGACGAGATTAGTCGAATACGCCCATAGCCGTTTAATACACCCAGCAGACACTAGAACCATCATTCCAACAGGTCAATCAGGCATTCTAGAAAGTGTTTAATCAACCTGTTTCTGTTAGAGACACAACTCTTATCTGTTGAGAAAGGGAAAACTTAGTATTCCCGCACTTTTCACATAGAGTGACTGAACAAATCTGCTCTAAAATCTGCTTTTCATAATGTTTGAATAAGAGCCAACAAACAAAACTAGCATGCAGGATTGGGCAAATTTAACAAAATGAATTCATTGTGCAGGCTGTATGGATTAATAATCTGACAAGCCCAAAAATATATTGTATTACTGGTCTACAAACAGTGGCGATGACTTGGGAATCTGACAGTAAGTGGATGGAAGTGCAGATTACTTTTATTTGTTGTTATGGTGTTCAGAACCCCATTATTTTCAAGCTCCCATAGATTCTCAAAGATTTCGCAATGTTTCTGTTGCCTGTGGAGAAATTGTGCATTATTGTTGTTGTTGTTGGTCTTGTTGTTGTTGTTGTTGTTAAGTAATTATCATTTCCATATGGTACACTCAGTTAGCATAGTGGCAGGAAGGGGAAAAATGCATTTTGTGGAACAAATTCTTTGACGACGTTTCATTTCACACTTCACTAAAACATGAAATGTGTTTACTTTACCTCACCTTTGAAACCCAACTTTAACACCACTTTGCGCAACAACAATAAAAGGTTTACACATTACTCATGTTGTGGGAGTTCACCCGAAATAAACCATAAGTTCATCTGCCCACATCATTCACTTGGAAGCAGTTAAGCTCTGGATGAAGGCCATTACACAAATGAGCCCTTAGTATCCATGCTATAGATGGTGAAGCCTTGAAGAATAGAACAGAAGAAACAAACTTTCATATTGACATTTTATTTCCTTTGTAATCATTAAATACCAACATAGTCTCATCATTCTGGGTGTGCCCCGCCCATTAACAATCCCACTATCATAGTGCAAGTTGGAGTCTTCAGTGTGACAATGTATGTTTTATTCTTCCACACCACATGAGAGCAATTAAGAGCCCAGAAATAAATAAGGAAGTACAAATCCATACACTATATTCCATCATTGTAGAGGTTTTCAGTAAAGATAAGTATATGGGACTGCACAGAGGACTGCTTCAGGTCCCATAGTATGCTTTATGGTCTAATCAGTGCTTATTCTGTATTCCAGTGGTGCATGAAAAGCGTCTTTGATGAGTATTTTAATAGTCTATGTAGACAACTTTCAGATGTACCCCACTTTTTATGGTCAATTCCACATATCATTCTGTACATATGAAAATCAACAACACATCAAAAAAGTGAATTTCCTAAATCCTCAGACTCTTTCCATGGTTACATTACATAGTTGGTAAAGACAAGTGTGACACCGTGGCTTGGTGGGCAGCGCTCGGTTCGATCCCCGTGTGGGGCGGTCTGGGTCCTTTCTGTGTGGAGTCTGCATTTCCTCCCCATGTCCGTGTGGGTTTACTCCGGGTACTCCGGTTTCCTCCCACAGTCCAAAGACATGGACATTAGTTTGATTGGTGTCTAAAGTGGCCCTAGTGTGTGAGTGTGTGTGAGTGTGTGTGTGCCCTAAGATGGATTGCCGCCCTGTCTAGGGTTCCTGCCTTGCGCCCTATGCTGCCGGCTAGGCACCGGCTGCCCCGTGACCCTGAAAAGGAATAAGCAGTCAGGAAAATGAATGAATGAATGAATGAATGAATGAATGGTAAAGACAAATCAGTCCAAAGTTAAGGCAGTACCCAGCCCCAAAATGTTAAAAAAAAGGAATGATTTCTAGGTGATTTCTCTACTTTCTATAATCATTTCATCCAAGGTTTTGGATCTGTAACCTCTCCCCAGTTGGCAAGTCTTAAATTGAATGTAGTTGCTTTTGAGGCACTACAAACACCCATCGAGGATGAATCATGATTCATGTGCACTACTATTTTCCTCCTGTCCCCTCACTGCCATTAGTTATAAAGGTAGGCACCTCTGAGAGTGGCAATGATGCCGTACAAAACCACAGCAATCCCCCTATACTACGTCCCTTTTATTCTAGAAAGCTTAACCCAGTTGAACAAAATGCCACAGTGTGACTTGGCTGTAAAAGTGGCCTTAAAAGAATGGTGAATTTCTCTCTCTGGTAATCTATAGGTAATAGGCTTTTTTTTGCAAAGAGAACCTCAAGGCCAATCCAGGTCCATGAAGAGAACAAATTTTCATTCCGTCTTCTTGCATCTTCTTGCATACATACATTGGGAAATTATGGAAAATATCACTAAGGTACCAAGAGAAGAACCCACACCTACTGTCTATGAAACAAACTTTCTGTATCTCAGTCTATGTGAAAACATTCACTGGGTCCACTCTTCACCCAGCTCAGGACATTCTGATTACTGTTTCTCATGCATTGTGTGTGAACTGTCCAGAACCTCCTGTCATTTAGCTGCTGACCTGGTAGAGGCATTGCCTTAGATCATCTTCCTTGATCTAACACAGCACTTGATGATTTTTCCGCTTTTCTACTGGCCACGTCTTATTTGAAAGCTACTCAGCTTCAAGTCTTGGGGTTGTACCTCGTGGCCTGGCAGGAGTATGGACCAAGGAATGTCCCTGGGTCCTTGCTAAAGACATCTTAGACCCATGTCTAACAACAAAAAAAGGATAGGTACCTGACAACAATTTTACTAGCCCTCTGGCTGACTGTGTTCTGATATTTGCCTTTACTATTTTACATACTGGATAGTGTTTTACATATCGGAGTGTGCTGTTGTTGATAAAGCCTTTCTGCACTTGAATCTTCAAAACAACCTCTTCAGCTTGAATCTAATAACAATTTTTAATAAAAATGTGTTCTATGAGTAGATTCAGGAAAACAAATGTGCGGATTCAATAAACAGTCAAAATATTACGCACATTTAATAATGTGTATTTCAATATTTGAATAGTTCGGATCTTCATAAAATAAACCTGCATTGAGGAAGTCGGGTGGTGTTTTATTTTGTGTAATTAAAGAAGTCCCTGGCTGCGAAACCCTTCAGAACCCTTGCAGTAGGTTATAAGGTCATTTATTACAATATATTCCAACAGAGAACAGAGGTTCCCCAAATGTTTTATTGTGGATGGGAGCTTTAAGTTTGTTACTTTTTAAGTTCTGTTTCAGCGTAGAGCTTGTCCCTGAGCATGGTACATTTGTCAGATGATGCGTCTCTCTCTAACCATGGGAAGGTCAAGGTTAGCAGGTGCTTTAGTGCATCGGCATTCCCATGTGAATATACAACTTCCCACCCTCCGACACTACCGCGGCAACTCAGTACTTCCCATTTTCCCACAGAGGGGGAGAACAGAGTCGGAGTCAGCAGCAGACCCTCAGGCCAGGAGATAGGCCAGCAGTGTGTATGATGCTTGTGCTAGAGGCATGTGTGTGGGTGGAATGAGAGGGTGTCTGAAAAATAACGCTGGGTAAAATGAGAGACAGCATCAATATTTTGATATTGCTGAGAGGTACTTTGTGTGTGTCATATTTGTGTGAGTTTGAAAGCTGGAAATTGTTTTGTGTGTGTGTGTGTGCATGTGTCCATATGTATGTACGTTTGTGTGTGTGTGTGTGTGTGTGTGTGTGTTTTGTGGGTGTACAGCTGCCACTCCTCCATGCTCCTTGGGTCTGTTAAGAGGGGCAATTAAACAGAGAATATCTTTCCGTGAGCAGTTAATGAGGTTTTGTCCCAGGAGGAGGCAACTGATTGGCTCAGTCTATGGACTGGAGAGAAAGTCAAGGGCACAGGGTGAAGCAGTGCATTATGGGGGATGATGACATTGTGCACCAAGAGACTAGAACGCTTTTCTACAATGGCAGGCAACAGGCCTGTTTGTTTCTCTCAAGAAAACTGGGGACTTAGAGTAGAAGGCAAAAGTGCAAATTAATATTGAGCCGAGGAATGCCGGTGAACGGCCTTGTGACATATTTCTCCACCACTTGCACAAAAATGTTTACAATTGCATAATTATTCACATGATTTCATATGCACAGTGTTGAATTAACACCCAACAGTGTTTATATAACTCCAATTGGGTGTTAATTCAGCTCTCTGGGTGATAATTCAATGCTGTGGATTTTACTGTGTATGTGTATTATGTTGCATCAGTATCACACACCATGGCTCAAATCTCAGCTCAGTTTTCAGCATGATATCTGCATGTGTTTACTGTCATTTTAGCAAGTTAGGAATGTTTTTTATTACACTGTGAATTAAATTCCCTGTATTAAATCCCTTTAGAAACATAAATAGAGCAATTCTCGAGTCATTACAAATGGAGCGTCATATAATCAATATCAATTAAATGTCTAGCAAGAATACTAAAGACCTCGCCAAATTTACTGGAAGATATTAGCCATTATAAATCTATGCTTGTTCTAAAGGCAAACCTCACCCTCGGATCTGCAGATGCTGTGTTTCCCATGGCGACAGTGCTGCTCTCTCAAGTCCAAGTCACCCAGCATTCACCGTACGTACACACCACATCTACGAGACTGCACTTTGCACTTGATGATGATCTTCACTGTCAGCAATCTTCATCAATCATTATTATAAAAAAATCTTTGGAAATCCAGTGTTTTGTTGTTTTAGATACAACGACGTTACAGCAAATGAAGTATTGTTCTTCAGTCTGTGAAGGAAAACATCCTTAGAAAACAAACTAAACTGAAAAGCATAGCTAACATTAATCATCTACACAACATTTTCATCCTGTTACTGACTTTGTTCACATTGTAGTCCGTACAGGCGGCATGGTGGTGCAGGGCGTAGTGCTGCCACCTCAGAGCAAGAAGAAGGTCCCGGGTTCAGTTTCCCAGACAGGGCAGCCTTTCTGCTTTCTCCCAGTGTCTGTGTGGGTTTCCTCCAGTTTTCTCCCACAGTCCTTGGAGATACTATTTCTGAGTAAGAAATACTAACTGTTTCTGTCATGTATGTAACCACTGTGTGACATAACATTAAACCCCTAATAAATATAGAACCTAAGCCAGTTTCTGGTCTACACACAGTACAGGATGTGACATTCTAGGTGTCTTGTGCATTCATTCATGTAGTACGTTTGATAGATTGTATGATACTGTATGACTAGACCTCTCACAAACCAGACACGGGGGTTCACACAGTCACACACACAGAGACTTGAACTTCAAAAAACTTGAGACTGGACTCAGACTCAAGATTTGGGATTCAGAAACAATCTTTATTTTATTTTATTTTAACATTTTTTGGTTCACTAAATTAAATGAAATTAATTGTGTATGCACAGATGACACAACCATAAGAGACTTGAGATTTATATCAAATAATGACTTGTTCACATCTCCATCACAAAGACTATGAAACACACACACAGAGACTTTGTCTTGCTGTACTTGTGAGGACCTCCCATTAACATAATTATTAATGCAGCTAATTAATGTATTGCTTAACCCTAACCTTAACCCTTACCCAGACGTCAGCACTGAAAAGACAACTTTTGGTTCTATTTTTTTTAATAAAAAATACAAGAAAAAAAGCCCCAGTGTCCTTATGAGGGCCAGCAAAATGTCCCCACATATTATCATTACTATCCTTGTAAGGACCTTCCACTGACTTTATTATTACACAGCTATTTAATTCTATACCTGCACCTGAATCTAACCCTTACCTTAACCTCAGTGACTAAAAAAACAAACAAAAGTTCCAGTTCTTGTAATAAATGTCTGTTTTCTTCATGGGGACCAACCAAATGCTCCCACATAATCAAACCAAACTCTCAGATATTCCCATCCTTGTGGAGAAATTTGGTCCTACCCATTTAAATTCTAAGACTTGGCATGTCACATGACAGAGTTGCTAACATCTCTCGTTCTGGACATGAGTGTATACTGGGGACAGTGTTGCAAAATGTGCACATTTACTTGCCCATGCCTTTGTTTCCAAAGAAGCTCAGTTCAGATGGGTGGCTGCATGGATAATGCAGAAAATGCAGTAAAATGCAATACGAATAAATACAACAAAGAGAGTGATACCCCGAGTGGTTCCTAAGTAACTTTAAGAGTAACAAACAAGTTTTTGTTGTTTTGCTTTCTGTTCATGCTTAATTGCATGGGTTATGAAATCTAACAAGGGCTATGAGGTTACTCTGCTGATTTCAGCTTTAATTTTGGGGTATTTACCTCTATATTAGATTAACTGTATATTGTTTTGTTTCAAATACAATGTTCAGAGTGAAAAACACCAAAAAATGTGTCACTGTCCAATTATTTACAAACCAAAAGTGTATATAATTCAACTAACTGCAAAAGGAGAGCATTCTCCTAGGATTTGTGTTAATTTTATAATCGTTTAAACCCAACACTGAGAAACAACTGCTGCAGCTTTACTGACCAATTTCCACTGCTTCTATTTTTCCATCCATTCCCAAAATCCCAAATCTTGTCCTTTTCTAATTACCATATCATCTCAGCCCGCATACACGCCTCCTCCTCCGTCCTCCCCCGCTCTCTCTTCTGCTTTCTGTCAGTAAAGTTGCCCCATTAGCCCCAGCGCAGGAGTGTTAAGAGTAATGGCCCTGCCAATGTGAGAGCCAACACAGGGGAAATAACGTTTCCCTCACCTGGCCTGGAAACCTCAGCGCAGGGTAATGAATCCTTATGAGAGCCAGGCAGGGGGATATTGTTCCCTCGGTTGTGGATGGTGGGAGGGGGAGATGGGGGTGAAGGCGAACGGAGGAAATTCACGAGCTGGCTTGTTTTTGCAAGTCATTAAGTCTGTGTTAATCATCTCGGAGCGTTTTCATAAGTTTGCAGGGGAAATGAAGAAGGATGAAGGGAAGAAGTGAGAGAAAAGGTTGGAGGAAGAGGGAGGCAATGAGGAAAGCTGATTTGTGTGGAGTACATGTAGCAGGCTTCCTGACACATTTATTATGATGACTTTTCTCTCTGGATTAGATGGAATTGCTGCTTAATGGAGATCGGTTCAGAGAACTTCATCTATCCACGGTGTCTCGGCTGCAATTACACCGACAACCTGACTCCGAGCAAGAACGCCTATCTCTTATCTTTTTATTATTATTAAAATTATTAAAATGTACTGTTCGTATAGTAAGGGTATAGGACATCAAAAGAGTTAAGGGTGGATTTAACTGATTCAATAGCCGGCATGTAGACCTTTAAAATGACTGAAAAACCCACCGTAACTCTTACCTATAAAGTCAAAGGAAAGCAGTACAGCAGCCAATATCGTTTCAGTATTTATGCTGCTTACTTGTGCACTGTATGCTCTGGTAAGCACACTTGTAACTGGTTTGCACGCCTTGTCAGTTTTCCATATAAACCATTCAAATCTATAGACATAACAAAACATACGAGGCTGAGTGCAGATCTCTTCTGTGTTTAAAACCAAAAGGTCTCGAATGTCAGATCATTTCTCTTTCAGCTTTGCCGTTTCAGCACATAAGTAAATAAAATAAAATACATTTCTCCGGGCATGTAGTTGGAGCTACTCGCTAATCTCAACAAAAGAAATCGCAGCCCTAATTTATAGTACTAGCAATCAAAACTAATTACTATTAACATTTAATATAGTATTCTAACAACACCTTTTTATTTGTGAGTACACGCTAAACAAATATCATCTGTTCTCATATAAAGCCCCCCTGCCGTGTCTCTCATATTTACTTTACAAATATTTTCCATGTTGAGAACATTTCTAATTGCAGCTGAGCTGAGCTCCAGAGCTCCAATAAACCTTACACAGTGAACCCTGCTTTTCAAAACTGTGGGAGCTGACCATCCTGATATTGCTGGCTCAATAAATCTCTGCTGTTTACATAAAAAACCTGCGTGATTCAGATGACATCATTTACATCATTTTGCCTGGAATTTCAGCCAGAATTTTAAAACTCCAGCCAGGCATCAGTGCGACTAGCAGGCCTGGGTTTTCAGCATAGAACTAGAGTCACACCCAACACACCGTCGGTCTACGCAGGCTGATTTTTATGGTTTTACGATAGCTCAGTCAAACCCTCAGATGCCCGAGTCATAGGAAGGACTGTTTTCTAAAATGTTTAGTTTTTAGTGATCTGGCGAATTCTACAATACGCTGTCATACCTTTTTTGGGTTTAGTTAATTATTCCTCCGCTCCTGAACAGAAAGTGGATCTCCACAGCCGGCCCTTCAGTCATTATCCTCTTCATATTTAGTGTTTGGTTTTGCTTTTAGAGAGTTGGAGGATGTGAGAACAAGGAACTCAGTCTCTCATGTTTCTGACACATCCAACATACTTTCCATATGCTTTCCTTATATATTTTTTTCACACAGACCTACATCTAAGATTTATTCTTTTCTACATCTAATATTTCTCTGCTTCTGTCTAATGGATGACTTTGTGTGTGTCAATTCATATTTCTTTCAAAGTCATTAGGAATATTCTAGAGTTTAGATTAGTTCATACCGAATATTCAGCCCATCCTTTATGCGATCGCTCAGGATCCATGTCCTTGAAAATCACGCACTGACATATTTTCCTATCTTGCTCTTCCGTCAATTTATCACATTAACAAGTAACGACTCCAGATGTTTTCTCTTCATTTTTTTTTTTTTTTATTCAGCTAAATTGCTAATTGAATCCAGCTATAAAAGAGCAGATGCTTTTCATGTGCAGAATGCAGTGTTTCTAGGCACAGACATGACAGGTTGATGTTAAGACCTGACTTTGATTTTAACCCTCCCTTTGCTGAATGCCATGAAATGAACCTTAATGTATTTTTTGTTTTTATATATATATATATAAATATATAATCACAAATATTATTATTTATTAGAAATTCTTAATTTTACAATTTAAAAAAAAGGTATATCTACAAACTAGATATTATTGCTAATCATTAGGACGCTCGAACACTAAGCCACACATAGTAGTTCTAAAGCCATGTACACACTTCATGCAAAAGTACACAGTAAACAGTAAACTGTATTTCCATACAGAATTCTAACAGGAGCGTGCTGACAGGCTCACCTAAAGAAAGAGCTGTGCATTTGGATTGAATTAAAGAGGAGTGGATGAGTATAAGTGCTTGTCAATTTCCATAATTGTCATAAAAGACATTTTTTTAAACTGCTGACCTTCCCATGACAAATGTGGTTAGAACATCATTACAGACCAGAAAACATTTTCCTTTTTTCTTGCAGAGAAAAAATTAACTGATATTTTTTTTTTGTCCACCATTTGTTTCCAATTTGCAGAAAAACAGCCCGGCTGTGGGTTTTCCCCATTTTACAATGCCATTACAGAACAATGTGCTTTGTTTGTAGCATTAACTTTAATTTTACAGCGCTTACCCCAGAACCATGGCCATTCCTTACTTCTCAGCTATACTATCAGTGGATTCATGATGGGATACAGGAACTCTTTCCGTGCTGTTTTATTTAAGGATGTTATTCTTGGCCTCTGCGTAGCCCAAAGTCAGCCCCCGGGTCTTTTTCCCAAGCGACTGAACCGCCCACATGTCATCCGTCATCTGACCCCATCTGCATGACAGATCACTCATGCTTTTCCACTAGGATGGTGTGTGTGTGTGTGTGTGGACCATGTTTTGTGTCTTTGTGGGGACCAAATGCCTCCACAAGGATGGGAATATCTGATCATTTTGACCTTGTGGCAACATTTTGCTTGTCCCCATAAGGGAAGTGGGTTTTTTGTTGTAGTTAGTTGTAAGGTTAGAGTTTTGTTTAGGCATTGCATTAATTAGCTGCATTAATAATTACGTCAATGGGAAGTCCCTACAAATACAGCAAGACAAAGTGTGTTTGTGTGTGTGTGTGTGTGTGTGTGTGAGAGAGAGAGAGAGAGAGAGAGAGAGAGAGAGAGAGAGAGTGAGCATTCAATGTATTCAAAGCACACAATACTTAAGCAGCAACTATATGTTGGTCTTAGTAAACTATTATTGCATGTTGCTATAATCGTACATAAGGTCATGTAAATAAAACTACCAAACAATTCTTTACCTCAATTATGATTCATGTTCAGTAATAAAAAGTTGATTATGGAATAGATTATTACTACGTGCAGTAGGTTGACTATTTCACATTAAGGCAGTTCAAATTATCACATAGGCTTAAATGGATACAAGTGGCAGCAGTGTGACTATTAAAGGCGAAACAAGTGCAGTCTTAACGCTTGTTTCTGATGTGATGTGATACTGCCCCCTACTGAAGTATCTCTACCATATGACAATATTTTTGGTGTAATACAAAAAGAGAGAGAAAGAGAGAGAGTTTTCATTAATGTTTATGAACTTTCTCTCTGTGAAATATGAATGATGAGAAGATCAAATGCAGATTCAAATGAAACATAGCTGATTCACATTCATGGCTAATTTTGTGCAGTTAGGCATGGGCAGCAGCCAAACACTCTCCATCTGCTATGATTTTTGGTAAAGATGTCATTTGTACAAACCCCATTTCCAGAAGTTGGGAAGAGACATTTTTTCTAAACATGTAATAAAAACTAAGAACTATAATCTGTTAAATCACTTGAACTTTGATTTAACTGAAAAAGAAAACATTTTCTGGGCGGCACGGTGGCGCAGTGGATAGCGCTGTCGCCTCACATCAAGAATGACCTGGGTTCGATCCCCGGGTGGGGCGACCTGGGAAATTTCTGTGTGGAGTTTGCATGTTCTCCCTGTGTTCGCGTGTTTCCTCCGGGTACTCCGGTTTCCTCCCACAGTCCAAAGACATGCAGGTAGGTGAATTGGTGATGGGAAAATTG
>JAOVYV010000050.1:368647-380334 GCA_025674545.1 Hassar affinis
GGATTAATGGTGTCCTCAATGCTGAGAAATACAGGAAGATACTTATCCATCATGCAGTACCACCAGGGAGGCGTATGATTGGCCCCAAATTTATTCAGCAACAGGACAACGACCCCAACCATACAGCCAATGTCATTAAGAACTATCTTCAGCATCAAGAAGAACAAGGAGTCCTTGAAGTGATGGTATGGCCCCTACAGAGCCCTGATCTCCACATCATCCAGTCTGTCTGGGATTACATGAAAAGACAGAAGGATTTGAGGAAGCCTACATCCACAGGCTTCCACAAATACTATGGTTAGTTCTCCAAGATGTTTGGAACAACCTACCAGCCACGTTCCTTCAAAAACTGTGTGCAAGTGTATCTAGAAGAATTGATGCTGTTTTGAAGGCAAAGGGTGGTCACACCAAACATTGATTTGATCTAGATTTCTCTTCTGTTCATTCACTGCATTTCGTTACTTGACATTTTGTCACATTGGAGTCTGTATAGAGTATACTGTACCATGCATCAGACATTGCCTTTGCTTATTTAGAAACATCTGCATATCAGTAGCCTCTAACTATGGATAACTAACCTGCATTTGCTTAAGACCCTAAGGACACTTTCACACTAGAGCTTCTGATGTGGAATAGAGACCACTTGAGCCGCGTTTGAGTTTCTTTGTTGGTGTGCATGCTACGTTCTAAACTCACCAAGGGACCATACCCAAGTCTGCAGAAAACTAGGGACTGGGGTACAGTTCACCTGAACTCCAGTGCGGTGTAAAATTTGGTGTGATAGCTATCAATCCTGGATGTACATGCTATTGGTGGCATTGAATTTTTTTGAAGGTCACAGAATCCTGAGCAGGAAAGATGCTTATTTAAATTTTAATTACAGATCGCCAAACTGTTCGCTCACCTTAAGGGTATGTGTGTATGATCTGCAAGGAAAGCTGCAAATTCCTATCAAATTGCTGCCATTCTCCGCAAAAAAATCCTTATCCACACAGCTCATATCATTCACAGCAGCAGGAGGCATTTATGGCATAGTGAAAATGATGAACAATGTTATTTTTGGTGCAGGCATTATATTAACAAAAAGATGAATGAGAAAAATAGTCCATAGCATGGCTTTCTGTTTTGCCTCCCTTCTGTGCCATTGCCTAAAATAAAAAAAAATAAAATAAAAGATTTAATATGAAGAAGAAGGAGATCATCTGGGGAAGAAGAGAAGAGGGGAGAATAATCCCACCCAGGTATGGACCAGCAAAACAGCCCAAGTGTGAAAACAGCATAAGATTCCCTGCAATTTCTAGCACTCGGGCTCCTGGTACAAAGCTACCTATGACTGTTGCTGCCCCTAAAGGCCAAGCTAATTTTACTTGGCACATTTAACAGGCTTCTCAGAGTGACCTGTTGGACAGCCGGAATGGAATGGAGAGAGTGATGTGCCTGTGGCATAACTAAATAGTTGTTTCTAATGTCTGGATGCACACTTCTAATGCACTACACTGGCAGCTATACTCTGCTAGTATAGCTTCTCATCTGCACTTTTCAGAAGTAACATTATTGTTAATGATGGAAGAACAGCTCAACCTCTTGCACTCGTCACCTGAATAACATTAAGGTTGGCTGTGCCAAAAGAGTGAGGATGTTATTTTTATTATTTCCTGCTGAAGGATTTTGAGCAGACATGGTAAAAACAGTCTCCATTTACTGTCTTTAAACAAAATGATTATTTAAAAAAAAATATCCATCAAGTAAAAAAAGGGAAATAAAAATAGCAACTGATGAAAAAAATAGTGGTGAAAAAAAATCAGCAAAAATCTCCTGGCAGATTCCATGTGTACATGAAAACTAGCATCAAAAACCTCTTTGCATGTACACACTGCTTATATACCCAAGACCCCTGATCTTCTAAAACAACACATTTGCACTTACCCGTTTCTTCATTGTCTCCATCCGCAATCTTCTCCTTATTCTCTCTGTTGGCTTCTTTTTCCTTATCGATAATGTACTCCCCATTCTGGTACTTGCGGTTCCTGCAGCGTTTTCTCTTTTTTGCGGAGGCCGGGTTTCCTCCCTCTGCCACCTGAGCAGGTTTAGTGCTGTCTGTGTCCACACCTTCAGGCAGAGGATTGAGACGTGGCCTGCCTCGGGGTCGCCTGAGCGGGAAAGCAGGACATGGCAATGGTGGAGAAGAAGGAGCTTCAGGAGTAGGGGGAGGAGGAGGAGTAGGAGGAGAAGCAAAGCTCCAGTCTCTCAGCAAAGCTTCATCAGTGCGCCGGCGCCCTCGTTTAGGCCTTGGAGAGGACACTAGCTTCACATTCGATTCTTTACTGGGCTGATCAGTCTTGGGGTGGGATGGAGGGTCCACCTGCATGCTTCTTGCTGGGCTGTTTTCAAATTCTAGAAAAACCACCAAGGACATACGTTCAATAATGCCACTACAAAAAAGAAACTCCATCTAATTAATTCAGATAAAATTATTATCTAGGTATACAGTGAAGGGAAACAAGTATTCATGTTTTTGTTATTTAATATATTACTAGTACAGTGGTTGCTGGTAGTTTAATACACTGTATACTCTATCCTCTTTCACACACACACACACACACACAGTACTGTGCAAAACCTTTATGCAGTTGTGAAAAAATGCTGTAAACTAAGAATGCTTTCAAAAATGGAAGTGTTAATTGTTTATTCTTTACTCAATTTACAAAATGCAAAGTGAAAGAAAAATCTAAATCCAATCAGTACTTTGTGTTACTACCCTTTGCCTTCAAACCAGCATCAGTTCTTATACGTACACATGTAGGTTGAAACAGTCATTAACTGAAACATAAACAGCTGTGTAGGAGCTTAAACCTGGGTGAGGAAAAGCCAAAAACATTTCATGTCACAGGGCTACACCATGGCAAGACCGAACACAGCAAGAAGACACAAGGTAGTTATACTGCATCAGCAAGTGCTCTCGCAGACAACGATTTCAATGCAGACTGGGGTTTCAAGATGTACTGTTCAAGCTGTTTTGAAGAAGCACAAAGAAACGGGGAACAATGAGGATTGTAGACGCAGTGGTCGGTCAAGGAAACAATGCAGCAGATAAACATATCAAGCTTATTGCCCTTCAAAACTGGAAGATATCCATCAGCTCAGAACTGGCAGAAACCAGTGGGACCCGGGTACACCCATCTACTGTCCGGAGAAGTCTGGCCAGAAGTGGTCTTCATGGAAGAGTTCAGCAAAAAAGCTCCAACATGGAAACAATGCCAAGTGACTCAACTATGCACGAAAACATAGGAACTGGGGTGCAATAAATGGCAGCTGGTGCTCTACCCTGGAATATTTGGCTGTAGCAGAAGGCAGTTGTTCACTGAAGGGATGAAGAATGGTACAATAATAAATGTCTGCAGGCAACAGTGAAGCATTGTGGAGGTTCCTTGCAAGTCTGGGGCTGCATTTCTGCAAATGTAGTTGGAGATTTGGTCAGGATTAATGGTGTCCTCGATACTGAGAAATACAAGCAGATACTTATCCATCATGCAGTACCACCACCGAGGTGTATGATTGGCCCAAAATTTATTTTGCAGGACAATGACACCAACCATACAGCCAATGTCATTAAGAACTGTATGGCCCCCACAGAGCCCTGATCTCAACATCATCCAGTCTCTCAGGGATTACATGAAAAGACAGAAGGGTTTGAGGAAGCGTACATCCACAGAAGAGCTGTGGTTAGTTCTCCCAGATGTTTGGAACAACCTACCAGCCGAGTTCCTTCAAAAATTTTTACCTAGAAGAATTGATGCTGCTCATTCATTAACACTATTAAGATTTCTTAGTTTACAGCATTTTTTCACACCTGCCTACAACTTTTGCACAGTACTGAAATGTTATATATATATATGTTATACAGATAGACTCAAAATAATCTATTAAAACACCATGTACACAAGCATGTAATAAACACAAAGAGATGCACAAGGCTTCACTGTGTATCCATCAATGCGGTGTCAAGGACTTTAAAAGTGATTTTAATTAAAGTTGCACAATACAGTAAACATAATTTAATCCACCAAAATGTATTTAATGAATGAGACATAGAGCATTTGATTTGATAAAATAATTAAATCAACACAAGACTTTGGTAAACATTTTCATGCCACATTTAAAAAAAAATGTCATTTTTCTTTACTTTGTTGAGTCGTTCTTGCCATAATATGGTTTAGAACATTACTCAAATAGGGCTATTCCCTGTATACCAACTCTACCTCTTCCCAACACAACTGATAGCCTCAGTTCAAGAAATTAAAGAAATGAACCCTTGACAAGGCACAGCTGTTAAGAGCAAGAGTTGCCTACTTTGAACAATATAAACTATAGAAAATACTCTGTTTGTTTAACACTCTTCTGTTTACTAAATAATTCCATATGTATTTCTTCATAGTCTGGATGACTTTAGAATGAATCTTCAATGCAGAATATTTTTAAATAATGAAAAACCACCAAATTAAAGGTGGGTCCAAACTTTTGACTGGTACTGTACATCTTTCCAAAATACGAATATAAACCTCCATATCAATGCTAACTTCACATATATGCTGATACTGATACACCCCATGTCATCACAGATGCTGGTTTTTGCACTTTTCTTTGGTAAGAGTCTGGATCTTTGGCACATAGAATCCAATGTCCTTTTTCCCCAAAAACAAGCTTTACGTGGACTTGTTTGACCACAGAACACATTTCAACTGTCTTTCAGTCAGTCTCAGATGAACACTCCAGCATTTCTGTGCAAAATTAATATATGGCTTCCTCTTTGTATAATACAGTTTCAGGTTGCATTTCTTGATGCAGCAGTGGACTGTGTTAAGTTAAAATGATTTTCCAAAGTACTCCCGAGCCCATGTGGCTATGTCCATCACAGTATCGTGATGGTTTCTCAAACAATACCACCTGAGTGCTCGATGGTCAAGCTGCAGTTTACCACCCTTGGCCTTCACACACTGAGATTTCTCCTCACTCCCTGAATCTTTTCATGATATTATAAAACTGTTAATAGTGAAAAATCTAAATTTTTGCAATATTGCACTGAAAAACATTGTCTTTAAACTCACACGAGTACAACACACACTAACACACCATCACTACATTGGTGTCACTGCAGTGTTGAGAATGATCCACCACCCAAATAGTCCCTGATCTGTGGGGGTCCTGACCATAAGAGAACAGAGTAAAGGGGACTAACAAAGTATGTAGAGAAACAGCAGGACTACAGGCTGCAATTGTAGAACTACAAAGTGCAGCTATAAGTGAAACTGTGAAAATGGACAATGAGTGTAGAGAAAAGGAGGTGGTCATAATGTTATGCCTGATCAGTGTACAAGTAATGACCTGGAAGTTGTATTTGTTAAATTTTCAAGCTGAATCCACTCTGTTCTCATCCCTACCGACTGCAGCTTAAAGGAAAAACAGAATTGTATAAATGGAGGATGGGCCGCAATGACTTAACATACAAATTGCTTCCGTTTGCCACAATATGCATTGCAACACTTTATTAGAGCCAGAACTAAGTGACTGTCAAGGGGTGTAAAGATACAGTCTGCTCACGATTCACGATTCGGTTTTCTCATGATATTTTAAACAAAATTTAAACAAATAACAATTATGTTTTTTTTTATTTTTTTTTTACTTCTAAAGTGTAAAACAATGCACATTTTCTTTAAGAATAACAACTCAAAATAATGTGTAGTTTTCTTGAGTAAATACTTTTACCCATTTGTAAAAACAAAGAATTTTCGTCTCCTTCAAATTAAAAGAAAGATGAAGAGTTTATGCGGGAACATCTGTAATAGTCTCTGTTCAGCCGCGAGCACAGCGGTGGAAGAAGGCGGCTATGCGCCTCACCCGAGTGACATGGTTTAGTCCTGCTTGGGAAGCAAGATTTAGTGGGGAAAAACACTTCATGTGTGGTGCTAGCCCAGCCTCCTTCGCCACTATTTCAAGCATTGTCCGTAAAGAGAGCAATGTTGTGATTAGCTTTTTCAAGCTCCCACTCCGAAACAGCCGATGTCCTCGGCTATGTTTAGCCTGGTGTGTGACTCGAAAAAAGGGCGAGTTTGGAGTATGAAGCTTGCCATTTCCCACTCTCTGGTGATCACATATGCTGTTATTGTGACATAGCTCTGGGTAGCCCTTCTAGTCCTCCTGTCTGGGGTTATCGCTAGGCTGTCTGCCTCTATCAAAGTTTGCATCACTTGGTTTTGTTTTGAAGCTGCTAGGCTGATAATGAGGCTGAAGACTGTGGTGTATCAGAGCATGGCATATGACGTGCTAGTGAGGGTGGAGCCCTCTGTTGTTCAAAATATGCTATTACATACATTAGATGGCATTATAAACAGAGGGCACATGATATAGTCCATCTCCACGATGCACATCGTCATAAGTTTGCATCGCGATGCCTAGTGGCATGTATCGTTACACCCCTATTAGGTATACATACTGTTCAAAAGTCCTAGGCACCAAACAGAACACTAAAGAAAATAACACTAAAGAAAACAATAGTATAATGTATATTACAATAGTATAATTAATCTCTGTGAGCTTTGCTTTTTATGGAGTTTTGTGGGTGTCACATGCCTGATAATTTTGACTTTGTACTTGACTTTGACTTTTGTGAACACAATCTACATATTCATAATCATAAATCAGAAATATAATAATAAAGACACCAATCAACCATAACATTAAAACACTGACAGGCAAAGTTTGTTTTTTTCTTTTTATGATCTTCCACATAATGATCTTGTGATTATGAACTTCCTGATGCAACCCTCCCATTGACTGGGCTTGGGACTGGCACTGCATGTGCACTGCACCCCCTGTGGTGGGGTTGAGCGGAGGTTTGAGATCCTTGATCAGGGGCCCGGGGTGGCAGCCAGGCTCTCAATCAGCTGGAGTCCTATGTTGTGTGCTGCCACTTCCCCATTGACAGGTGAAGTAAATAACATTGACTCATTACAATGGCATCTATCAAGGGGTGGGATATATTAGGTAGCAGGGTAACAGTCAGGTTCTTGACATTGATGCTTTGGAAGCAGGAAACTGAGTCAGTGCATCTCTAAAATGGCAGGTCTTGTGGGTTGTTCCTGGGATGCAGTGGTTAGCACCTACCAAAAGTTGTTCAAGGAAGGACACCCAGGTACCGAGTGGACAAGAGAAAAGCATTCACCCTTGAGATCCCAATGAGTCCAGAGAGCAAAACTGGTCTTGCTCTCAGGGAGAGAGGGGTTTCATATGCTCTCTCCTACATAACACACAGTGACACTAGCCAATCATAGGCACCTGTGAGCTCATGGATGAGAGCATTTTCCTCTCATTGTGTTACACAACCACCTGACACTGCATAAGCAGCAATTCGAAAAATTGCTGTAGCCATGACCAAATTAACAAAAAGATGAAAGACAACCGGTGAACTGGTAACAGGTTATTGATTCCCAGTGATGTGTGAGGAGAGCGAAGGCTAGCCCATCTCTTCCGATCTCACAGAAGAGACATTATAGCACAAATTGTTGAAAAAGTTAATGCTGGCTAAGATAGAAAGGTCTTAGAAGAGACAATGCATCGAGACAGTGGCTTGCTGTGCATAGGGCTGCGCAGCCATAGACCTATCAGAGTGTCCTATCCACTTACAATGGGCATATGAACTTCTGGACCATGGAGCAATGGAAGAAAGTGGCGTGGTCTAATGAATCACATTTTCATTTACACTACTGCATATGTAACAGCCGGATACATGTGCATCACTGGGGAAGAGACCAGGATGGTAATATGGGAAAAAATGCAAGCCAGAGGAGGCAGTGTGATGCTCGAGGCAGTGTTCTGCTGGGAAGCCTTGGGTCCTTGCAGTCATGTGGATGTTACTTTGACTTTCCACCTACCTAAACAATGTTACAGACCAAGTACACCAACCTTCATGGCAACGGAATTCCCTAATAGCAGTGGCCTCTTTCAACAGGGTAATGCACCCTGCCACATTTCAAAAAAATTCTTCAGGAATGGTTGAGGCACATTGGAAGATTTCAAGGTGTTGACCTGGCCTCCAAATTCCCCAGATTTCATTCTGCTCGAGCATCTGTGGGATGTGCACCAACAACTAGTCCAATCCACGTGGGCCTCATCTCACAACCTACGCAAATTAAATGTCTTGGTGCCAGATACCATGGTACATCTTCAGAGGAATCCATGTCTCAATGAGTCAGAACTGTTTTGGTGGCACAAGGAGGACCTACACAATATTAGGCAGGTGTAATAAATGCTATGGCTGATTGGTATAGGTTTAAAAAAGTAAATTATGGCTCCCAAGTGGCGCAGCAGGGCATCTGTGGGCTCATGTATACAGAAGGTAGTTGGGAGCACTTTCCTCCAGATGTTGCATGAGTAGTAGTTCTAAAAGAAGCAGCAGCTAGCATCACATTTCTCAGAGGAAACACCCTCCTCGACCTGCAGCCATTGTGTGACATGGGAGAAATCCCGATGGATGGGAATTAGACACGACTAAATTAAGGGAAAAATTGGGGAAAAAATCCAAAAAAAGATTTCAAAATTGGATTTCAATGGGATTTAGGTCAAGAGATCAAGGCCATGCAGAGCTTCTTATTAGTTATTATGGCTGGGAGTCACTGTCCAGATGAAATTTTCATTCTTTATTTGGCTGATTCTCTTCTAAAATTCAATGATGTGTAATGCCCCAGTACCGGGTTTTGAAAAGGAACCCCATATCATTATGCTTCCACCTGTACTTCACTCTGGGTCTGGTGTACTTCACATGTGCAATCCTTTTTCAAAAATGACGAGCTGAATTACTGCCAAAGTGTTCTATTGTTGTTTTACGTGTGGTTTAAGAATGGAAATGATTGTTGGACAGTTCATTGCTTATTGTTCTTGTGTAATTGTTATTTTATTATCCTGCAACTCTTTTAGAGTAACTGGTGGCTTCTCTCTTATCTCCCATATCATTAGACTCAGAGCAAATTGTGAAATTTTGCATGGTGGACCTATGCAAGGATGATCAGTTGTGCTTCCCCCTGCATATCATATTATCAAACCAACTGTACTGGCAGGGATCTTTGCTATGGACCTGTAGTGTTTTCCATCAAATGTTTAATAATGTCTTCATAAAGAAGTATAAGAAGCTTCTTTACCTTTGCCCGATTGCTGCTTGAAAGTTTAAAACACAACACAATCTTTTTGTGCAATTTGCACAAACACAGTTTTTTGCAGCATTGATAAATTGAACTTGATTTATTTTTTGTAACCTTTATATAAAAAGCTCACATACATTCAATACATTTGGATCAAAAGATGAATATGAAACGATAGATCAGAATTTCAGTTTTGTTGCCTGAAGCTTAAATCTAGACGTGTTAACTTAGAACATGTTTTGTTTGTAGCCACCCATTTTTTCAAGTGATCAGAAATACAAAAAAAACATTTGACTGACTGACTGTCTCCTGTAGCCCATTTCAAAAGAATGTGGCCTGTTAGACTGATTGTTTAAACTGATTGTTTAAAAGCTCTCAATCTCTACTCTTGGTTTCAACCCTGGGTTTCACCTGTGAAGGCTGCATTTATTGTTAAAAATATAAACCTATATGAAGGCCAGAAAGCTGTCTATGGTAGAAAAGCAAACCACTTTGAAGCTGGGAAAAGAGGGGAAAAAAAATCAGTGCCACTGCATACATTGGGAATAGCCAATTTGGAATGTATTGAAAAAGAAAAAAACACTGGCGTACTAACAACCAGACATGGAACAGGATGGCCAAGGAAAACAACAGCAGCAGTTCAAGAGAGACACACTGTGAGAAGTGAAGAGAAAAATCCAAAAACAGTCAATGACATTACCAGCAACCTCAACAAGGCAGGGGTGAAAGTATCACAAACCACTGCTAAGGAAAGACTTAGAAATATAGCAACCATACCGCAAGATGCAAACCAAACTAATTGGGAGGAACTTCATCATGCAGCAAGACAATGACCCAAAACACACTGCCAGCACAACAAAGGATGTCATCAGCAGAGAAAAAAGTGGAAGGCTCCATATATATTAGAAATTCAACCAATACAATACCTCTCTGTCAAACTACACATACTACACCAAGATGGTGATTTCCTTTTGTTCAATCTACCCTGACTCCCTGTGTCATGTTCTTATCACCTGAAAATCCCTCACTGCTGTTGAGGATGGCCCCATATGGACAGCCTAACAATCACCATGATGGACAGCCTATAGATACACTAAGAAACCATGAATTTGCCTTTGGAATGCAACTGACAGAAACAGCTTTCCTACCATGGCTAGGACTGCAATTGAACAGCTGATAACCAAAACAGATTGAAATGAATTTCCTGATAACACAATTGCACTTTTTTTTTTTTACTATACATCACATTTAATATTGCATTATCTGGAGTCACCCAAATGTGGATTCTCTTTTGAGTCCATTTCCTCTCCAAGTCCCTTCCACTTGTCAGTCATCACAGGAAATTATATCCAGATTCCTAGTAAAGCTTCTTTGGGACAATACTTTATACTTTTTAATTGATTGAGAATTGAACAACTAACTAATTGTTTCAGTTTTGCAATTGAAGTTTTTGCCCCTTCTAGCTGTAAGGAAGACTCAACAGTCTGTGATCACTAGTGTCTGATTCTCCCTTTTCATGCTGCACCATACATTTTCAATAGGAGACAGATCTGGACTGCAGGCAGGCCTGTCAAGCACTTGCTGAACTCATGAATAAGGCCTGGCACTGTACTGCTGAAACAGAAATGAACTTCCTGGGAAAAGATGTCATCCTGATGGCAGCATATGTCTCTCCAAAATATCAATATAAGCCTCTGCTTCAATGTTATTTTCACATATATGCAGATCACCCATGCCATGGGCATTGATGCACCTCTATGTCATAAGAGATGCTGGTTTTTCCACTTTCTATCATGTAGAATCCAATCTCTATTTTTTCCAAAAACAAGCTGAAACGTGGACTTGCCAGACCAGAGACCACATTTTCACTGTCTTTCTGTCCATCTTGGATGACCTCGGATGACAAAATTAATATATGGCTTTACATATTACTGTTTCCAGTTCTAGATGCAGTGGTGGACTGCGTTATGTGACAATGATTTTCCACACTACTCCTGAGCCCATGTGGCTATGTCCATCACTGTGTCATGAAAGTTTCTCAAACAATACCGCCTGAGGTCTTGATGGTCTCACACATTCAGCAGTGGTTTCTGTCCTTGGCCTTTATGCACTTTATGAGATTTCCCCTGACTCCCTGAATCTTTTCATGATATTATGAACTGTAGATGGTGAAAGGCCCTTTGCAATCGTGCAGAGAAACAAATTGTATTTGAACTGACTGACAATTCTCTTTCGAAGTTTGGAACAAAGTGGTGTGCCAAACTTGCTCGACCCATCCTTGCTTGCAAAGGCTAAGCCTATGATGGATGCTCCTGTGGCACTTTTTAATATCACGATGTGTTCACCTGTTACCAGTTAAACTGCTAATTATGGGACCTGCAAGAACAGTGTTACTTATATAACCCTTTCAGTATTATTATGTCAGTCAGTCAGTCATTTTCTGTACCGCTTATTCCCAGTTACGGGGTCACGGGGGAGCCGGTGCCCAGCCGGCAA